>VTPC01001678.1:20510-69846 GCA_011009095.1 Ignelater luminosus
TTTGTCAAGATATAGAGATGATAAGTAAAATAATTTTGTATTCTATCCTAACGACTGTGAGTCTTGTAATAAAAATGTGTATGAGTAACCTTGTAGCAAACCTGTTATCTCGTCACCATGTTTTAGGTTTGATCCAGTCACAAAATAACTAATTCTGCTTGTTAAAAAATTTCGTTCAGTATGTTTTTGCAATTGATCTATTTGGCGTATTTTTGGTTTGAAAGCTTACATGCTTTGTAAGCATTAGACAGTCGATAAAGAGGGCAGTGGTCACTGGTATTTGAACTCTTGCAACTATTTAAAAACATGAGCATCTTTTTGCATTAAGCAGAAATTGTTTCGTTGCTTCTAGTTTGATATTCCACAAAGAAAATATTAAAACTAAGGATTTCCTGGTTACTGCCAACACTTTTAAATTCGAATTGATTCTTGTAATACAGTTATTTAATAAATTTCTGTGTTTAATATTTTTTACCAGTCTTGGTTTTGGTTACTCTTTTCTTTTGAGTTCGAAATGATTTTACAATTTTTCCTTATAAAAAATGTCAATATATTTGTATACAAATCACATACACAGTTGAAAATATCACCCAAATTTGAGATTACCATCTCAGTTATCATTCGATACTTAATTAATACTAACTATATTATTTTAAATAATAATATTGGTAATAATAATAATAATTAACTTAAAAATATTAATATAAGAAAGCATTTATTACATCTGAAGTGTATTAATAAGATTTCTAAAATTATCCAGTCCCACTTGGTTGGCTTCTTGATAATAGGGCAATGCCTGCGATCGTTTAATCCATGCACAAATGTTCGGATGTTTTATGTTATCAATTGGAACGAGAATATCTGCGGTCGTTACTGAAGGGATCAGACTAAGGTCAGCTATTGTTAGTTCATCTCCAGCCATCCAATGGCGACCTACTAAGAAATGTTCTAGCAAATCGTAAGCTTCTCGCAGATTGTCCGATTTATCCCTTGGTATGGTTTTAACGCCGCATTTTAACATTGGTTTCTACAATATATAGAAAGAACAATAAGAACAACTAATTTAAATGAAGTTTAATATGTTTACTCACAAGAATATTACGAATGTTATGAAATACAACTTCAGAATCGAAACTAAGTCTTTGATCGATCGTAGCACGTTTTTCGTAATGTTTGGGATAAAGGGAATCATCATTTGCATATTTTCCAATTAAATAAGCAATTATAGCATGGCTATCCCATATAACATAACCATTATCTACCAAAGTTGGAATTGTATGTTGAGGGCTTAACTAAAAAAATTATTTGTTAAATTCAATACAATTTTTAAAAATTTAATAAAATAAGAAAGGTATGTTAAAATACTCACTCTCAAGAAGTCTGGAGCAAGTTGTTCTTGTTTAGTAAAAGTCACTATTTTATGGTCCAAAGTAATCCCGAGCGCTTTTTCTGTCAACAATACAGTTCTAACTGGAGGACTCAAGTCTATCATATAAAGTTTAGGTGGGGCCATTTTTGAACAAAAAGTTCAAAAAAGTTATTCCATTTTTGCGGAGCAAAACACAATACACTCTTACACTTAACTAGATGATCTGCGTTATGCAAATTGAAACAGCGTTGGAATTAATATTAAAAAGGTCACATGATCCGCAAGTCATGTATAATGTTAGTGGCATTAAATAAGTAATTGATAATTTTTGTCAACAGTGACTGGATGATAAAGTGCAATCGTTTCTTTGGTTGATACAAACAACACGTGTCGTTATTGTGTCATTAGCACTGAAGATATGCGAAAATAAAGAAGTCTTATCTGCGGCAAATATAAATATAGATCAGTACTGTTTTGGCTAAAAATGTGAAAAGATAAATCGTCTTTATTCATGTTGTATGTAACGATAATATGCGGAACGTTTTTTATAATTTATTATAAAAACAAATAAATGGATTTGAAAACACTTCTTTAATCAGTCATGTTTCTATGAAAAATTCTTAAAGGAAAGTATATTTTACGTCGACTGGAAATCTGAAAGAAAAAAAAGTAAATACAAAAAACTTTCGTTTTCTATTAAACTCTTTTATTGCCGATTTCGAACAGGATACAAACAAAATGATAAGATAACAAGTATTGCAATTATGAAGAAATAAAAAGTTGATTTCAAACGAACTTATCGCTATTAATACGACAACGTTCTTACTTTCTTAACCATCCCCAAATCTTCAAATTGTTGATCTTATCTGAAATGCTACAGAAGTACTTATCATGAAATATTTGCTCAAGCCACGTTTTTGTCTTCTTTTTTTTATCAGCTATTACTTCTTCTTGGTTCTAGTAATACTTTGTAAGTTCTTGGTTTTTCTCATTAGTATATTTGAACATGTCACTTACTGGACCCCTTGTGCAAAAAAGCTTGACATATGATTGATAGCTATCAATAGCAATAAACCTGAAGATAGGATCAGACCAAGATGCCCAAAATCCAAACTGTCTGATCAGTTTGGAAAACCTGTCAATTTCTGCTTTGAAATTCTAAAAGAGCTTTAGATTAACAAAAAAAAGAAGATTTTTAATCAAAAACAAAATTCTAATTGGCCCGAAAAACCCTACCAGTCCAAAAGTTTCTGAGTTTCTGGTTTGACTCGAGTCCTTCTTGTACTGCGGTTGCTATTGGTTTTACTTCTAAGTTTGGTTTGTTTTGAGATCTCCCTTTTTGTTAACATTGCATTTTTTCGATTGAAAGGTTTACCTGCTGTTCATAGTTCTTCCAGCCTACCACCATGTGTAATTACTGAATCCAGATACTTAAAATTATGCATTCGCTTCAGATGTTCTAGCTTTATTGTGCGGTTTATTATTTGTTTTATTTTTGTCGATTTTTATGTTTTTATTATCTCGTTATCTGTTTATTCATCTTTTGCTACTAAAATAAGTATTTAGGTATATCATCTGTGTAGCATATTTCTTGTTCTCCAATCTTTTTTGTTTTCCAGTAGCAGATCTTGCTTGATTTCTTTATTTGCTTGTTTAATGGCCTTTTCCAGAATCAGAAAGAATAATAGAGGACTCAAGATACCTCTTTGCTTTACCTCTTTTTAAAGTTCTAAAAATGTTTAAAATCTCATGTCGTGCTCTTACATAACTTTCTATAAATTTTCATCATAGGGACTTTGTACACTCTGATTTATTTTGTTGAAGTTGAATTCCCATGTTTTGTAATTCTTCATGTCTTTCCTATTTACTTTGTCAAGCTTTTTCAAGATTTATTAAAGCATATGTGCACATTTTCTTCTTTTCTCTTAGTTACCGCAGTAAAAAATGGCATTTTGAGTTCCTCTAGTAGGTCTAAATCCATATTGTCAAAGAATTCCTTAATTAATTCTATAAAACTTTCTGACATGGCTTTTATCATTTCTGTTGTTTTCTGATTATAACCAGGCGCTTTCCCTACTTTAGATTATTTTCATTCCTTTTTCAATCTCTCGTCTGCTTTTTCTTGTCCGACATTTTGTGTTAACTGTACATTTTCATTTTCATTTTCTTTTTCTATATTATGTTAGTTATGTCTTCACCCTTCAATAACAGCGTGAAATACTACGGCCACTTTTCCATTATTTTTCCTCTTCTGTGATAATGTGTCACCATCTTTAATGGTTTTAAAAGTTGGTGTTTTTCTATCTCTTGTATTTTGTAAAACAGCTTTTGATTTTTGTTGTACCTTGCGATCATCTTTTCTTCAAACTTAGTCCAGGTTTTCTGTATTTCTTCTTTGACGATTTTTTAAATTTTTATTTTGATTTATATTCTTCAGTGGTTTTGGTCTTTGGTATTTCTTCCCTTCTTCCTTTATCTTTTTACTGCTAGTTTTACTTTTTCTTTCTAAAAACCACTTTTTACCACTGTTTATGTTTTTCTACTCTTCCATTTAAATCTTTTGTTGTAATTACTTTCTGTTTACCACTGTCAATTTGTTGTTGTAGTTGGTTCATTTATTCATTTCTTTTCTTTTCTCGCATTTTCCTTTGGACTGTATACTATCACTGACATACATCCTTCTACATACACCATTTTTGCTTAATGTCAATATCCTCCCAGTTACATATTTTTTATACATGTATAGATAATTCTTCCGTCATTGCTAAACATGCTACTCTCGCCTTTTTTTCCTATGCCTACCCCAGATCAAAACATCAAGTATCCATGTTCAGATTTTTACGCCCTTTGCTTATGTTTGTCTTTATTTCTTTCCTAAAGTTATGCTGTGCATCTTTATGCTTTTTCTCTCTTATTTGTAGTTGTTTTTTCGGTTTTTATTTTAACATTTTTTGTTTTTGTTTTTCCTATTCCAGAATTGCAAATGAATTTATTATCTAATAGAGTAGTAAAAACTCTGTCTTATAATAATAAAAATATTTTATACTAGATGACAAAAGGGTGCTAACCAGAGCTTATATAGAAAAGGTAGATTGTACAGAATGTAAATTCAGATAAGAGAAACCATGAAAAGTGATCACATTGGTCGCTAAATGTCGTGACAATAAAGCCCTATCCAATGCAGCAGCTACTTATTTGCCTGTATTTACTTACATGCGCTTCCATAAAGGCAAATGAAATTAATATACAAAGATCACAAACTATTGGGGAATCAATATCAAGCAATGCGATTCAAATTCAAATGAAACAGAACCAGTTTTGGTATGTATTGACTATCTAATTTACAATTCTATCAGAATTAAACCTGGAAATTTTACCAAAAAACAATCAAGAAGTTGTAAAATGATAGAGAAGACTCATTATATGTCTAACGAGCACAATATTGAGAACTTAACCTGATTTATGCTCATCAGTGTATACCTAAGTAACTCTGAATCGATTTCAAAGTTTAAGGTACGTGCGACAATGCTGCTAGAAAGACGTTGAAAACTGTACCTACTTACTTTGTTGTATATGAACAGTAAAGAATATGAAGATTCAAACGGGAGATACGTTAGCATTAATGATACGAAGTCAACATTGGATGATGTTTTCAAAATAAATGGCTGACATATGTTATCATTTTATTTGCGAGAAGGTGGGCTCTGTATAGGGTTCGGGCAACACGCATCATCAAATTACATCAGCCAATCAAATTTCAAATGTTTCAAATATGGTTGCCTGGGGAATAAACGAACAGTTTAGTTTTACACATTGACTGGGTTCTTGAGATGTTTCCAATAGGCTTTAATAATTAAAAATATTATAGTTATTAGCTTATTTATCATTTATTACAGAATATATAGGTTAGGTTAGTTGTTTACTTTCCAGACAGCCTTGTGATACCCAAGCCCTACAGTTAGTGTTATGTTAGATGTTAAAAGGGTTGCCTAAACTAAAATACTATTTTAGTTAGAATATTTGAGATGAAGATGGAATATTGAGGAATATGCTGATGTTATTTAAATTGCACATTTAAGTTATTGAAAACATTAACGTTAATGGCAATTTTGTTTATTTGTTATTTAAATCAAAGTTGTATCTACTGTTTTAATGGTTATGTACAAATACAGTAGTATAATGAACATTTAAAATTATCTGCAGTAACTTGAGCAAATCATAATGTGTTGAGTTTTATTACCTAATATATTAGGACACTAAAAATTACAAAAACTTATTGCTTTAGCAACGCAGCGTTTCTAACAATATTTTAAGTTGTTTTGAATAATTTAAAGAAAACAAATATGAATATCCTTATCTCAGAAATAGTTAATTGCAGTAGAAGTTAACAAAAACAAGAATTCCATTAAATAGAAAATAAGATTAGAATAAAAAAATAAAAAGATTTTTGTAAATGAACACATTAACTTTATTTCTTATTTATCAACAGTGAATTGTTTTATTACAAACATACAAACATTGCTCAACACAGAAGATCATAATTATTACATATTACAAAAATATAGAAAATAAACTTCCTATTTAATACAATAATTTATAATCGAACAAAACTTATTCAGTTATTCTTATCTGGATTGTACAGTGATAGACATAAGATTTGCAGAATATTAAGCCAGTTTGCTCTTGATAAATCCAACCAATTTGTCCAATCCAACTTGATTAGCTTCTTGGTAGTACGGAAGAGCTTGCATGCGGCTCAACCAAGCTGACAAACGAGGTTGTTTTTCTTTATCGATAGGTATGAAAGATGAAGCTGTAGAAAGTGAAGAAGCAAGACAAAGGTCAGCAATAGTTAGATGATCTCCAGCAAAGTAATCTTTGCCTTCTAAGAAGGATTCAAGTGTTGCATATGCTTGTGAAACCAATTCTGCTTTTTCTGGAGGAATTGTTTTTGCTCCTTCCCTTATAATTGGACCCTATAAATAAAAATTATTATAATCATCTATTTATACATAAAATAAAACGCAAATGCATGATTATTTATTGGTGCAAAGTGCAACTAACATTAAGATAAAATATAGGAAGGAACTTACAACGATCGCACCAAATCTTGGTTGAATGACACTAGAGTTGTAATGTAAACGCTGATCAACAATTCCACGTTTTTGTAAATCTTTGGGATATAAAGAATCATCTTTTCCATATTTTCCAACCAGGTAAGCATTGATGGCGTGACTGTCCCAAAGAATATAACCATTATCATTGAGTGTGGGTACTGTGTGTTGAGGGTTCATCTTAAAAAAAAAAAAAAAATTAAAATTATTTAGATTTAAATAAATCAAATGACTATTAATCTTTAATTATTAGTATTAATGTAATAGTTAAGTATAAGCAATAACATTTAATTAAAATATCATATCATTGCCAAGATAAATATTTAAATAAAAAGAGGATTTTCTAGTTTTTCTATTTCCTTTATGGGGAACCAGACAAACCACATATCACGATTGTACTAGCAGAAATTGGTTTGTTTGGTTGTCGTTTATGATAAGGATATATTTTAATTATTGATTAGTTAATAAATTGCTAAAATTTAAATTGAAGTCTTTTATTTAAATTATGTGAAAACGCTATTCATTTTTAAAAATAAGATGTTTTGGCGGGAATTTCAAAATTATAACAAAAAAAAAACTAAATTATGACTGTTGCCTTGAAATTAATTTACTGGAAAATTTTGTAGATTTCCACTTGATGCCATTAAAATCTAAAAAAAATGTTTCAGCAGATTTACTATTTGCGGATGTGATTTAATTCCTAAGAATTTTATAATAGCTGTAGGTATTAGTACTTTAATCTTTAAACGTCAATGTCCTTAATAAAATCTGCAACATTTTGTGGTTATAAAAATTCCATACTGGATAAAGAAATAATTGTGGTTTGGTTTTCAAGATTAACATTTCTTTGTGATTTTTCAAAGGACATTGATATTTTAAAGTTTGGATTTTTAACCGTAACCGCAGTTTTAATGTGTCAAATTTAACATTTTGTAGCATTAATCATACTGGCCATCTGCTTGCATTATTCTATACACATTATATTATGACATCAATTCTAAAATATTATTATTTACTTGTCACACTTACAAACACGTATGTATCTATATAAAGCTACATTTACATTGCATTTTCTTCAAGGACATTCACTTCAAAGTATTTGGTACCGTAATCGAATGAATAATTGAAAGCACGCAACACACTGATTATGTAATTGGGATTTTAATGCAAAAGCACGTTTGCATTGAGGTTCTTTAAAATAAATACTTTATACATTTTCTTGGTTTGGCTGGGAAAAAAAATTAGTGATATGTGGTTGATTACATAAGAAAAAAAGATAGAATTAAAGAAAATATTATTATTATATTAAAATACATTTTCATCGAGCTTCACTAACTTATTTTTTGGTTTTTAATCTCATAATATTAATCCCATATTTAATGCCAAAAAGGATAGGTAGGACATAACTTACAGTTAGCTACCAGGATAGGTTGGAAGTGAAGAATCAGTCAAAAGAAGATATTCTAGTGATTTTGGTTATTGTGTGATAGGTGAATAGTACATCAACATGCCAGATAAAACTAAGGAAAAAAAACCTAAAAATAAAGTTACATAGATGATGAGAAATTGTAAACCTTGAATTTAGCTTGAAAGAAAGTAAGAAAAGGTTTGAGAAATAGGCACTGATATTAAAAGTCAACAGTAGAAATTTTGATGTATATACTAGATGACGGGATAATACCCACCGAGTTAATAGATCAGGACATTTAGCTATAGTAACTGAAAAGAAGAAATAAAAGGAGCATTTGAATTTTTTAAACCCTGTAGATCACAATTAAATTAGAAAGATCAATAGAAACAATATCAAATATTATTTTAGTTGAAGAAATCATGGTCATTGTCAGTGGCCATAGTAGGTATAAGAGTTTTGCACTTTATCATGACTGGTGATGAAAAGATTATTTTTTAGGTTACAGACATACATGCCATATAGAATGAGGCAATAGTAATATGAATATGTATATATCATCAGACAACCCTTTCTTAATAGGGAACAACCTTTTGGAATAGAAGTTGCCTTAAACCATGATATAAACTGTTCCATTGCATCCTGAATAATCAGCTGAGCACTAATTTAAGAAATGAATTAAACAGAATAGCATAAAGATGTGTTCAAGTTTATTAAAAAACAATAATTAAAATATTATAGAAAAATATATCTAAATATGAAAGATAACAGGCTTGAGAACCTGGAAGATAAAAGTAGATGAACATTTTTTGTATGGATATTTGATTTATAGGGCTCAACAAAATTATGTTAAGCCAATAGAAGTTTCCTCATCTTGAAACACAGGAATATCTTGAAATAGTTGTACTTAGTTATTGGTTTCTTAGTGAAACTTAATGCTAGCAGTGCAAATGGTCTTTTTCTGGCCAAAGATAAAAGAGTCAGAATTCTGATCTATATTGTTTTTGTAATAATTGCATGCTAATTCTTAAAAGGAAATTCATCTAATTGGCTAAGATAATAATGGGAGTTATGGTCGCTGATAATTCTGAAATTTCCAACTCGAGTTCCAATTGAAATGTATTCAGCAAAAGAAGCTAAATCAAGGTAGAACAAACTTTGATATTTAATCAAGAAGTGGTTCAAGTGGTAGAAGGAGTTTTTAAAATCACCAGATAAATGGCAAAGTACTAAGTACTTAAAAAGCAAAAAAAAATTAATCTAAGTTTCTTTCTCTCTGTGGTAAAATCTATTTTAGTTAGAAGATATTAAGAAAATAGGCAGTTTTTAAAATTTTGGCCCCAAATATTAAATTGCCATGGTTTGACCATTTTTTGACTAATCTTAATGTTGCTTCAAATACTGAGTTGAAGAGAGAATTTAGAAATTTTATAAAATGCAGTAGTTGTCATTCTAAACGGTATTATCATAAGTATAATATCACAAGCGTTGATAATTTAATACGAGAGTAACCTTTGAAAAAAGTAGAAAACTAGAAACATTTTGTCTAATCAAAATTAGAAATTTATCTAACTTCTTGGGTGGGCTAAAACCCAACTGCGATCTTAATTATTATTGATAACTTGTTGTAACATTGCTGTAGAGGTAAAAACTTTATAAAAAACAGTTGAAGTTGGAAGAGTTATTTAAAAAAAACTAATTTATTCTTTTATGATAATTTTGTTTTCGTTCAACTAATTAAATTATCAAACCAAACATTATCATTAAATGTATCAGTAATATTCTAAATTGTAATTTCTAAGAATATTTTCTAGTTTTGAGAGAGCATGACAAAGCCACAAAGCGCCGGTTAAAATTAACTTTTCAAGGTTAATGCCGAGGATCCACTTAATAGTGTCAGTTTCCCATACAAGATTCAAGGTTAGCCAAGCCCTCTTAATCGAGTTGACATAATGTATGTTTCGAATATTACTATATATACAACCACTAATTATTAATTACTGATTACAGTAGAATCTGTTCATAAAATTAAAATTTTAAATAAAAATTAAGACAATAAATTAGGTTTTATGTAAAAAAAACTATTCAAAATTTTGTAAAATTGTTAATTTTCATTTTAAAATTTCCCCATTATTACTTACCTTAAGATATTCTGGTTTAAGATGTTCACCAGCAAAAAGATTTACTGGTTTCAAATCCAATTCGAGTCCAAGGGCCTTAGAGGTCAAAAGTACAGATCTTACAGGTGGGCTTACATCGGTGTAGTACAATGTTGGGGCCATTTTGTATCTTCAATATGAAAAGACCGGCTGTCAAAATATTTAATCGCACGTCCACACTCAACGACTGCTCGATACAAACTAACTTGTTTAGTTTTAATTCCTGTAGTTCGAGTTTTTATAGCTCGCATAGGTAATGTTTGAACGTTTTGAACTGACTCACTGGAAATCAATGTTTTATGGGTCTTCCTTATGGTGACGTATTTTTTTAATCAAAAAATTCCCGACAAAAACCGTAATTTTTTGCGTGTTAACGGTGACCATGAGGAAAAAAATCATAATAATTAGAGAAAGTTAATTACTTCGATTATCTTTTAATGAAAGTATTGTTATTTACATTTTTTCAATGCTACATACATACATTATAGTTTTTATTATTGCAATCTACGTTTTATTGCTTCAATATACTTATTTAAAGGTATTTGATTGGCTTCGTTATAATATGGAAGTTCTTGCATGCGACTTAACCATTTCTTCAATTTAGGACATTTTTTAGCCTCAATAGGAATGATAGGATCCAGTGAAGAGATTGACGCTACCAAACTAAAATCAGCTACCGTTAATTCATTTCCGGCCATGTATTCATCCTGTAGAAATTCTTCTAGAATATCGTAAGCATTTAAAACATCCTGTGCTTTATCGCCGGGAATTTCATTTATCTCTCCTAGAAATAGGCGGCGCTGAAAAACCATTAAAAAACCAAATTCGATTACAATGTGTAAATAATAATTATTACGTACTAGAATCAGACGCATCCTTGGTTGGACAACGCCTCCATTAAAATGCAGGCGTTGGCAGACAATGCTTCGTTTCTGCAGATCTTTCGGGTATAAACAATCATTCTTTTGATACTTCTCTGCTAGATAAGAAATTATAGCATGGCTGTCCCATAAGACGAAACCATTATCATTTAATGTTGGCACGGTAGCTTGTGGATTTAGCTAAAATTAGTTTCCAAATTTAGTAAGGGTATATTCCAAGGATATGCAAAAATAATCAATAACCCCCGTAAAGTGGGCCACCATATATAATGTATGTAATCTTATTAGTATGACGAAGCTAATTTTCTAGGTCAATTATTTGGCAACATTATTATCATTTTAGTGATGTATTGTTTTATTTTATTGTACAACTGTTATTTATGTAAAACTTTATTATGTATACAACAAATCCATTTTGCGATATTGATCAAGAAAATAGGGATGGCTTTGATAATACTAAATTACAAACCTTTTTGAATTCTGAGGTTTTGTGCTCACCAGTCAGTAAATTAACTGAAATCAACTCTAATCCAAGATTTAAAGCTTTTGCTGTTAAAAATACACTTCTTACTGGTGGACTTACGTCCATGTAATATAATTTTGGTTTCATCTTCAGTTTGTTCAAATGTTTATTAAACCTAAACTAAAAGATTCTTGAAACTAAATATCTAATACAGTTATTATTACAGCTATTCTTTGACTGATAAAACTTATCGGAAGAATTGATAAAGCACCTAAGAGAGTATTGTGTAATATGATACTTAAATTCGAGAAAAACAATTTGTGTGACACTTTAGTCTTAGTTTAATTAGAAAGCTTGTCATTGATTTAAAATACACAGTTTATCTTTCTATGTCGAGGGTGCCAATAGTAACTTGTTAGTTTCAAATGGAGCATTCTCTCTCTTTTTAGATTTTGGATGGAACATTTTCTGATAGCCTGTGTTTTCCAAAAAAGCTATTTGCATTTTAAGTATAGCTAATTTCTATTCTTTCTTATTTGCAACCACAAAGAATAAAATGAAAGATTATTTGTGTAGAATCGCAAGCAGTGTTAGAATCAAACAAATGTCATGGAATCTATGTAAATTTTGTGATAGATTATGCTGAACAAATGCGTTAGCATAAACGAGACGGTCAGTGTTTGATTATTCGCCTATTTGGTCACCACTTGGTGGTAAATATGCTGGTAATCTATGGTAATGTTAATGAGTAAGAATTATTTTGGATGGTTGGGTTTTGACTAGTCAGCATAGATCGTCTCACTATAACATTCTTTGATTATTATAGAGCTGAAGAATCAACAAATTTTGATATTTCTTAGTTTCACTTTCAATGGTATCATTGAGCTTGTTAAATATAGGTGGTACCTTAGTTAATCTTCCACTTACATTCAAGTTACTGGAATTCACACTATCGAGTTTTAATTTAGACTCATGTCGTCATCATCGATCAAGAATTAAGAACTCTGACCACTGCAAAAGAAAATTAGACTTTACAAGCAAAGCAAAACATGAGACTCCAGCAGTGGTAAGAATAACATCGAAAGATTAAAAAACCTAACAGCGCAGATGCTGTACCAATCAAGATTAAGCAGAGAATTCACGGATGGAAAATCAGACCATGGACAAAATATAGAATGGAATTACATACTCGAAGCTTTAGAACAAAAAAGACCAAAGAAAAAGCGAAGCTACAAAAACTTCCTGATTCACGGAAGAAACAAGAGCATTCGCGCTGACAAGGAAGTAATACCTTTCTAAAATATACAAGTGCCCCTCAGAAGAAGAATATCAGTGATATAAAAAAAACAAACTATAGAATAAATCAAGAAGATGTAAAGAAGAATATCAGGAACGTTACTGGAGCACGACTTGTGCTGAAAGACGTCTACGGAAAACACTACAGAAACAAAAGAAGATTGAAAATAAATACGTTAACATAAACAGTATACTACTTGTACCGACTTTCCGCTCATAGGAATAATAATGTGCGTGAAGAGTCTAAATGGTATAGGTTTAAGTAAGACGGAATGTTTAAAATGCAAGTAGATGATGAATGGTGGAATGTTCTATCACTGCCTTACTATCAGGATGTCAGGTAACACCCAGTGTACACAGAAGAATGGACAGCCTGCTTGAAGGAATTATTTGATCAAGCTAAACAAAGATTCTAATAAATCAAGCTTTTGCAAAACAACCGCCAACCCTAGCAAAATCATGATTAAGGCATATTTTAAAAAGAAATTATAGAGAAAACAATCAACTAAAGAACAGAACATTCTTAGGGGCTGATTCAATCACCAATGAAATGATAAAATACGGGAAACAAACACTTCTTGAATAGATACAAAAAGCAGCCTCACAATGTTCATTTATAGAAAAGATGACTGCAAAAATACGAAAAACTTTAGATGCGTCCCCTAAAGATAAGCTACAGGAGATAACTGAAACCTCAGAAGAACGGGAATGTGAGAAAAACAGAGATTCAACAGATGCAATATTTATAATCCGTCAAACCATTGAAAAGTCGATAGAATACAATCATTTGGCTTACTTGTGCTTTATAAAACTGACAAAGGCCTCAAGAAACAAGGAAAAAACAAAGATACCACGTGATCTTTAGTTTTTGATGTAGAATTCAAATCCGAAGTCAAAATTTCAAAATTTAAAAAATGCAGACAGACATACATACATACAGATTGACAGACTTCGCAAATTCAGTAATAACTCATTCGGAGTTCGTTGAAAATTAAATATGCAGTTCTAGTTACAGACAACGAAGATGCTCTCCAAACATTGACACATCAATTGAACACAACAGGTAAGAGGTATAATCTGCAGATGTGACCGTAAAAAACGAAATTTATGGTCATATTCAAAGATTCCAAGAAACGTAAGATACAAATAGAAGAATCTGTTGTGGAACAGATAATGCGTTTCAAGTACCTAGGAGTTGAAGCAGCAAGCCACCCACCATTATCTGATCGGATATAGATAAGTATATGAGAAATACAGAACTGAAAGTACTGAGGTCAACAATAAGCGTTACTATCCGGGACAAACAGATTCTATAAGAAAAAAAATGCAATGTAGAAGACG
This sequence comes from Ignelater luminosus, assembly GCA_011009095.1. Lineage (NCBI taxonomy): Eukaryota > Metazoa > Arthropoda > Insecta > Coleoptera > Elateridae > Ignelater > Ignelater luminosus. Next base: position 34,542 of record VTPC01001678.1, read on the forward strand.
TAGTTAAAGGGACAAAAGTAGAAAAAAAAAGTAGTAAGAACACGTTGAAGAACGACCAAGAGGGAAAGGACCGCTAAGAAGACTATCCATAAGATGAGCTCAAAGCTGGTTCTCCTTGTCCATAGAATGAGGAACGCCAAACAAAAAATATCCCTAGGTTCTGTCTGCGTTTTCATGCTATAAATAATAAACAGGAGTCTGTATTCAGTCAATGACGGGCTAATTCAAAAAGCCCTAGTAGCTATGAATGGATTCTAAAAGAGATAGTATTGACTTACCTGCCAAACCATATAATATGTAAATACAATAGTTTCGTAGGGTTTCTAAATCTATATCTATCTTCTAAGAACTGTACGTACAATTCTGATAGAAATGTATTTGAGGAAAGAAATGGAAGCTAATATTGTCTATACTGCTTGCAGAAGACTTATCAAGAGAGATGATAAACAGGCATGCTGATTGGAACTCTGCGTGACGCCGTTTTCTATATCGACAAAAAAACTGGCAGTATCCAGTCGAACCTGGATCATTTAGTTTGAAATAAAACTATTGATTATACCCTTTTAAGATATTGAGTTATCAAGGCATGTGTCTATACCGAAAAATAAGGCAACCATATGCTATTGTACGGGAAAGTTGCTATGATAGCTGAAGTTATCTAATGAGTGCAAAAATAAATAATTGTGGCTTCTGAGATATCAAACAACAAACAATTTACCTATACAGCTAGTCAGGGAGAAAAAAGTCTTTAGCTCGTTATTTGTTCGATGCTAAAAGAGTTGTCTCGGCAAAAATCCTACTATTTTCTTGATAATATAAAAAGAACTACAAAACATCTTACAATTAAAGGAACTATATACTATAATTTTTCTATGATTTTAAAAGTGGCTAGTAAATAAATTCAAATATTCTTTCTTCGGCTTCCAAACTATTTTGGCCTTGAGGTCTCTAGTCTCCTGGACTTGTGTTTGAATGAAGGTAAATGTGGGAGTTTTTAGGTAAACCTCCATCTATCGTATTACATATATGCAATTGCTAACTACAGAGCTAGGATTTAAATTTAGTCTTCGAGCTTTTCGCCTTTCTTGGAGCATTATTAATCTGACGTTAGACCAAAAAGGGACCAAAAAACATAGAAGAATAGCGACAATGACAAAGAGCAGGGCTACATGGTAGGAAACACAAAGATCGAGAACCATAAGGAAGAAACAAAGCAAATATGAAAGAATCCAAAGTCGATATGTATCGACGATGGGACGTTGTCGGTTGATTCAGACTAGCTAAAGTGTAGAAGCGTCTGTTTAAAGAGAGGATAGGACCAAAGCATTGTGTGCGAACTTAAAAAAACAAAAATGTAAATTGCTATTTCTTCCAGATTTTTGTGTTCTATTGTTACTTTTATTTTATATTTTAGGTACTAATCTCGTGCAAACAAGTCTGAGTCCTTAGGGCAGTCGAAGAAAGTTTAACTTAGCTAGATCAAACGAACTTGATTTTTTGAAATATTTTACTGTTAGACCCTTTGACATCTAGGAATTTTAGTCTTCAAGGTTTTACGACTGTAAAGTGATTTTTGGAAACATGTCGTGTTTGCGAAACACGTAGAAGCCGGTTGAACATGCTATACGAGGGTGGTCTGAAAAGTTTCCGACCTAACAAAGATACAAGACATTTTTTCTGAAATTTTTTTTTTATTTTTCAACATAGTCTCCTTGTAACTCTACACACTTTTCCCAGCGATGCTCCCATCTCTGTAACCCGTCCAAATAGTACTCGGCATTTTTCTCTGCAAAATAATTGTTCACGAAGGTGATTGCCTCTTCATTTGACGAAAATCTTTGTCCACCGAGCGCAATTTTTAGATGAGGGAACAAAAAGAAGTCGCTTGGGGCTAGATCTGGTGAGTAAGGCGGATGGTCAAGCAGTTCAAACCGTAATTCGTGGATTTTCGCCATGGCAACCACTAAGGTGTGAAACGGTACGTTGTCTTGGTGAAGCAGGATTTTCTTTTTCTGCAAATGTGGCCGCTTTTTCGCAAGTTCTGCCTTCATCTTGTCAAGTAATGATGCATAGTATGCTCCTGTAATGGTTTTTCCTTTTTGAAGATAATCGATTAAAATAACTCCGTGACTATCCCAAAAAACAGTCGCCACCACTTTCCCAGCCGAAAAAACAGTTTTTGCTTTTTTTGGAGCCGGTTCCCCCTTTGCAGTCTACTGTTTGGACTGTATTTTTGTTTCGGGCGTATAATGGTGTATCCAAGTTTCATCTACAGTAATTAATCGGCGCCAAAACTCGGGTTTATTTCGCCTAAACTGCGCCAAAAGAGCGTTGGAAATATTCATTCGAACACGTTTTTGGTCTAACGTGAGCAAACGCGGCACCTAAATGTTGATTTAATATGTGACAAACACGTTCTTTTGACATGTTCATAACCTCTGCTATCTCTCTCACTTTAATTTGGCGGTCGTCTAGCACCATTTGGTGAACTTTGGCGATGTTTTCGTCGGTAGTCGCAGTTTTTGGACGTCCCGAACGTTCATCGTCTCCCAAGCTCTTACGGCCAATGATGGTGCAGAGTCCCCATCCACAGAATCCAACTCATCTTTTATTTGCGAAGGCGTATTGCCTTTGAAAAACAAATATTTAATGACAGCTCGATACTCGATTTTGTCCATTTTCACAAAAAAACTCACATCAACTTACTCAAACGACTGTTACATAAAAACTGCGCGCCCAAAATGGCTGAAACTTTGGTGAGTAACTGTCAACAGATGAACAACGAAATTCAGTAGCTTTTATTTACGAGTGCTGCCATCTTCACGTTGAGGTCGGAAACTTTTCAGACCACCCTCGTATATCATACTTTTACCTTAAAATTGTATTCACCTGCAAAAAGTTCTTTGGAAAGATGTAGATGCTAAAAGAAAGAACCAGAAAATTGATTTTTGGAGCAACTCTAATATCTATAATTCTATAATTAGAAAAAAATGATATGATGGATAGAGCATAATGCGTCGTTGGTTGTATACAGTTATTTATTAATTTTATCATATTAATAATAATAATAATAACAAGTAAATTAAATTCCATATAGCTTCCTCATAATAATGACTTAGCAGAAAACGTTGTAATTTTGTTAAGTAGCATATCATCATAACACACTAGAGGCTGATTATAGAATTATTCCTCTACCAAAAGTTGTTAACTAATTACTGTTATCGTTGTCATATCAGAACATCCGTGAACATTTCTTGAAAATTCATAATTGTGTGTATGTAGTTATCAACGCTTTTGATAGTACGTGGCAAAATTATTGCCGGTCACTAATTGTTAAACCATAATTTACTACATCAACGATAAAAAGTGCCATTCTATCATAAAAATTTGCATGCTGATAGTGATACTGATAAAGTGATAACTATTAAACTCTAAAAGTGTTAATCTACAAGTACAACGAGTTGTTAAGTTCATTCAGTATCATTATCGCAAACATACCTATTACCATTCTGGAAAATTGAGCGAGCATTTGTTAAACACAAAACTGATAAGAAACATGATTTTTCAATTTTTAAATGCTCTGCCATTCATACGCCTTATCGATTCTGGGCGTTTTATGTTTGCTTAATAAATATTTACTTGTAATTACTCGTATTTACGCGATCGCGGGTTTTTAGATATTGTAGTTGCATATAAATTCCATACGATAATAGTCTGAGGTTGTGTAGGAAATATACAAAAGTAATCACAGTAAAAAATAGAATTATTACATACATATTGGTCCAAGCCCACTGAACCTATAATAATAGAGTTTTACGATTGTTAGGTAGAAAATGCAGCATTTTCGTTGTATTTGTTATCTCTATCGTGTTAGCTCATTTATACAAATATTTGTGTTGCAATTGCTGCGATATTTTACCATTTAATAAGTGTAAAAATCTATCCACTTATGTTAAGTGACGTTGGACCATATGGTATGCTAATTATTCTCTAGTACTCTAGCACAAACTGTAAATTCAGTTAGAAAATATGCAAGTACTATTATAAATTTATTTTAGTTCGTTCTGTTCTTTTTTCTCATTTTTTTGCAGATATTTTTATTTATGTAGAAGGAAGTGTATACCTACATTAGACATTCCGATGACATAAAGGCTGCCTACCATATTTTATATCTAGATCTAGATGGATATGCTGAGATTCAAACTTAATATCTCTTGGTTTGTAGTCGTTTCTAAACAACTGAGCTAACGGCTGTTGCTAACACACATTTAAAATAATTATTTTGTAATCTCTCCAATAAAACTTTTTTAAAGAATACAACATTTCTGAAAGATAATGAATTTATTTCATACTTCTTACATACACCTGTATGCATCTTCTTTATCAAACCGAGAAACTAAGTAAAAGCTGCCGTTACAGAACTTGAAAGTAATTATAATAGAACATTCTGGATTTAAACAAAATTCATAAACTGCTCTTTAGATGATTAAAAAAATTAACAAAAGCTTGTAATTGTTCACGATCAGAAGAGAAACAGGAAAGAGCCTGTGCTCTTTCCAACCAACCAGTAACCTTAGGATAGATTTTTGGATCAACCTTCACGTGGTAATCCAAACTCGTGATGGTCGGAACTAAGCTAAAATCAGCAATCGTTACAGTATCACCAGCAATCCATTGGTGGCCTTCTAGGAATTTTTCTAAAATTTGGTAAGCACCATTTATTTCTTGAATTAGATGATTGGGTACTTCAGTCATTTCTTTTCTAAAGTAAGGTAACTAACGAAAGAAATTTGTTTAAAATTAAAAATGTATAGTAGAATTTTAAAGGCACTTACATCTACAGCCGCCAAGAGCGTATATGCTACTCCAGAATCGAAGTGTAACCTTTGATCAACCACAGATCGCTTAAAGAAATCTTTAGGGTATAACGAATCATCTTTCCCATATTTCGTAACGAGGTATACGTTAATAGCATGACTATCCCAAAAGGCAAATCCGTTATCATCTAAAGTAGGCACTGTGTGTTGCGGATTGAGCTGTTTGAACATCATTCTAGTTTTAAAAAAATATCAGAAAATATTAAAATTTTACCTTTAAAAATTCCGGACTTAAATGTTCTTGCTTCAAATAGTCAATTCTATGAAGATCTAATTCAATTCCTAATGCTTTCGCTGTAATCAGCACAGCTCGAACAGCAGGACTTCCATCAAACATATATAATTTTGGTGCCATGGTTTTGCTAGTATATACGTTCGTTTTGTAGGTAGACTAAATTTAAACTAAATTTATTTAAAGATTAATTTTTTGAAACACTTAAACAGGCATATTGTGTAATGCACTATCTACTTGGTATAAGTGGAAGATAAAAGCAACTAATTTTACAATTAGTAACAATTACAATCATTTATTTTATTTATTATTTTATATAAAGAAATATTTGTTATTGTAATGCCCATCTCTTACACTATTAATAATTAGAAAAACATTATGTACCTGTCTACAAACTAAAACAGGTGCTTATGCTGTGTCAAAAATTATAGTTACAGAACTCCCATAAAATCTTCTTTAAGCTACTAAAGAAATTAGCATAATCTTTCAATTGTTTAAGTACAGAAAAACAGCAGGGAAGAGCTTGTACTCTCTCTAATCAACCAAAAACATTTGGATAGACTTTTGGATCAGCCTTCAAACTTGAAACGTTCGGAAATAAACTAAGACCAAGTGAAAAAAACACTTTCTTTCAGAATTTTGCCCATGATTTTTTCGTCGACCTTAAAAATTGATCAAAAGTCTAAATAAAGGTGAATTTAATTTTGCAGGTAACTGTAAGACAGCTATAGTATCCATGGTATTCAAAACGTATATAAAAAGAAAACCAAATAAAAATTGAGCAACAGGGAAGAAAAGTTAGCTTGTCTTCTGCTCAGATACAATCATCAACTTTGGCCGCAAAATCAGGGTCAAAAAGCCTACTTTTTAATAAGGTCGACGAAAAAATCGTTTATCTTTTGATTTTATGAAATACACGTACAAGGAGTAGTCCATTTAAAAATTCTGGGTTGCAATGCATTTGAGGTATCTTTTTTTACAGTCGCCTCCGTTTTTACGTAAAACTTTTTCCACGTGATACACTGCAACTGATTTTGTAAAAAATTTTGCTATCACAGAATCATTTTTTTTCACAACGTAGTCATCATTGAATTCTAAAGGAAATTTTCCATACGTAGATGAATCGTCATCAGACTCATGAAGACATCAAACTTTCTGAAAAACCTCTCTATGGTTTACTTCTTGCAAAACCTTCCATTTTGTTACTTTTTCATTTTGTAATAAAAGTTGAAAGTATAAATCTTTGATTTAACTTCTCACCAATCAATGGTTGATACTTTTTCTTATCCGCTGGTCAGAAATATTCCAGGCTGTTCTAAAATGCATTCTTTTTCAATTGGATCAAAAGTAAGCAATTTGAGGTAATGATCCCTACTTTATTTTGAGGCCAAAGCTACCTGAAATTATCTGTTTTAAAGTAACAAGCAAGTTATTTACACCGAAGACTTATAATGAAATCTTTATTTTGCGCTTTTATTTAAAAAAAAACCTATCAGGTTTATAATAAAGAGTTTAATGATTGTATATTAGATAAATAGTGGTAAATAAAGTGTCTACCTACTGTTATTGGCTTTGTCTGCTGGAAATATAATGATGTCCGAGTTTGATTTGAGATCCCGTAAGGCACTTCTTTCCTCCTTAGATACGTTAGTTGATGTAAGTTTTGCCGAGCGAAGACACCTGGCTGTTTTTACCGTAATCAGTTCTGACGTTTCCTTTGTAAGTTTTAGTAAAGGTGATTTAAAAGATTTCTACGAGAACTTTCTTAGGCGTCACAGCGAGATTTAAGTCTTTGACAGTACAGCTGTTTCCGATGTAGAGAGAGAATCCGACGACAAACTCATTGTTTTTAGGGTTCTCTGAGCTTGGAGGTCAGTAATCTTGCCAAAATAAGACCAAACGTTTGATGACAAAGTATTGGTTAACAACAGATGGAGTGTGAGCTGCCAAGAAACTAAGTTTAGAGCACGCATTGTTTGTTTTATTCGTTTGCAAACAAGCACTGATCTGGTGCAACTAAAAATATTCTCAACTGCCATGGTAGGGGTGTGATTTTCAACCGTTAAAGATTTCGCAAAAACTCTGTGAATCCCTTTTTAGTCTTCTCTCGACTAAGAAGACTAAAAAGCCAAGGTGCAATGACACGATCTAGTCCTGAAAAACGTATTTTCAGTATTTTCTAACGAGGTAAACGTTAGTAGCATGACTATTCGACAATGCAATTATCGATTATATTATTGATTATTCTTCAGTGGACAAAACCTTTATTTGGTTTAATTGAAAAAGCAAAACTATCTCCAAGAGTTCGATTAATTTCAAACGACATCCAGCCGCAACACCAATTGATCCAAAACGCTCTATTGGTAGGACAATTTCAACTTGCACAAAGAGTCCAAACACTCCAAAGTTTTCTATCAATCTGATAAGTCATAAAGACTATACTTAAAATCTGTTTTCTGCAGATATTAGACAGTCATTGTTAACAGCCTATAATATTCTAGGTATTAGAATCAGAGATAAAACTAACTTCGTATTGTATATTTAAAAAAAAATGTTAAAACTTTTAAAAAAAAGATAATATTGAGAAATCTGTTTGAAAACGATGCATTTCACAAAAAAGATGTAAAACAACTTATAGACCAGGTGCTACGAAAAGTTTCGTTTACAAAATATGAGTCATGCTTGACTACATACTATTATCGGAAAAGAAGATCGTAAAAGATGTAACTATCATTAACAAGATTAGCACTGGAAATGATCACAGAATGGTGCGACCAAAAGTAGAAATAAACAAACGAATAGAAAGAAACAGATTTATAACCAGGCAAACGCCAAAAATAGACACAAATAAACTTAAAGAAAAGATAGCAAAAAGCGCAAGCCAAAAAAAAATTCAATGAGGAATAGAAAACATGAAGGTTGCCAAAGGAATTTGGGAAAGAAACAATTAACAGCTTGATGAATGAAAATGGGGATGAAGTCAAACACCGAGAGAAAATACAAAAAATTATTGAAAACTATACGAACAAAAAGGTAAGCCACCAGATAACTGACCAAAACATATAACCGAAGACATGCCTGACATAACAGAAAAGAACTAATAAAAGAAGGAACTGAGCAGTTATGCAAGTACTAAAATTACTATAATGAATAAATGTCTAAAAGAAGGAAAAATACTAGACAATTATCGGTCAATATCTCTCCTGTCGCAAATATATAAATTATTTACTAAAATAATTATTAACAGATTAGAGAATAAGTTGGAATTGAATCAGCCAATAGAACAGGCAGGCCTCAAGAAAAACTTTAGTACTTGCGATCACCTTCTAACTATGTGAATCTCGATTGAAAAAGTCGCGAAATACAACTTACCATTATGTATAGTAGTTACAGACTATAGAAGGCCTTTGATACTATCAAAACTTGTTGAAAGAGCATTAAAAAACAGCAGGTATACCTAACTCATAAAGGTAATTTACAACAAGGCGCGAAAGGGAGACAGACAGAGAGACTCGATGAGTCCCAAACTGTTTAATGGAATGGAAAAATAAAAGCAGCAATATAAACGGCCAAAGATTCAATAACCTAAAATACGCCATTGACATAGTCATAATATCTGAAAATTCTGAAGACATACAAGAGATGCTTAATGGACTTAAAACTTTTCACTATGTTTGGCGTTGCTATAAAAAGTCTTAACGACCAACAACTTCTAGTACGATAGAGCAAGAAAACATTATTACTAAAATGTTATCTGTCAAAGAGTAAAACGCATGTGCTCGTTTCGTCTGTCCCTTTTCCACCATTGCCCAATAATCCAAGTTCCATTTCAAACTCAGTGGCCAGAAGAAGAACATGGAAGTCCTCGAGCCCTTTTCAACCATTCAGTAATTTTCGGAAAGGCTTTTGGATTTATCTTCACATGGTAATCCAAACTCGTAATGGTTGGTACTATATTGAAAAAAAACTAACAATGTATTGACGGCCTTCTAGCCTCGTTTGTTTCTTGAACATATTTTATACTTTACTTATTTCTTTCTTAAAGTAAGCTATTTAATAAAGGAAATTATTCAAAGATGAAACAATGAAATAATTTTAAAAATAAGTACTTGCGGTTATTCGTCTCAAAAGAGGATACGCTACTTTAGAATTAAAGTATAACTTTTAATCTACCACAGTTCATTTAACAAAATCTTTAAGATAGAAGTTAAGTATACTTGTAAAGAAACAACGAAAAGCATGGTGTTCTTGAAGTGAAATGAATGGGAATTTGCTTTTTCCCAAAAGTACCTGTGCGACTGTAATTTAATTAATTTCTTATTGAAAAGTCGTAAGACTCGTAGGTTTTAATACTATTCACATACACATAACGAACTTGTCTTGTTGAAGACAACTCTCACTTTGCGGTTAGCAAGATATACTTAGATAGAGGTAACTGGACGAGATGACATACATTTTCAACTGTGTTTGTAAAAGCCTTAGCTGTTCTTCTTAGAAATTAGGGTTTCTTCGTGATTACGTCTGGTAATCGTAATGGCAAGAACTCTGTGGATTGCATCGTTTTGAAACTTGGCATGATGATATCTTTTCCACAATAAATGATTGTTTATCTTCCAGTTGTTAACACTAATGGTCTGAATTTCTTTGTTTAATTCAGTGATCTGATCTGAACATGGAGGGTTAATAGTACTATTGGATATTGCCAAAGGTGGTTGTGTTGTGGATTTATGATGGAAAGAGTATCAGTTATTCTGTTTTGGGCAGATTAAGTTATTAATTGTGAGAGATTGCCTTCTTATAATATTGAAATAAATACCTCGCAATAGTTAGATGCTCTTGGTGAATACCAATTGAGAAGAAGCAGTAAATCATTATTATGAGACTTTTATTCATATTTGACATTCCATACTGTTAAAGATGAATGTAGAGATATATAAACCCTACCATCTAGTTATTCAGCTTACGTATTGATAAATATTCATTATTACTATTACAACTAACTGGAATTTACTAAATCTTCTAGTATCTAAATTCTTGAAGTGAAGTAATTTCATTTTCACTTTATACCTAGTCTGCAGTTTTGTTAAATGACAGTAGTCTATATTTTAAAGAATATGTATTGCAATGACATTTAAAACTACCTAACTAACAAAAACAACTGAAGTAAAACAGGAAAATGCAGATATTATTTAAATCGACGTTTAGTAACTTTTATACTGGACCAGATTCTTTTTAAAGCAAGATATATTAATAGATAAATACTACCTACTACAGATAAATATACAGAACTCATACCGTTGCCGTTGTGTTTTATTTCAAGTAAGAATATGCCTCATCATGTTACCAGTTCAAGGTAATCAAGATCGATTATACTTAATGGAGTTACAAACTAGAAGTGGCTGCGCGTCTCATGGTCAGGAAGGTTTTCGTATTACTAACCGACATTTGGATATTATCATTTACTATCATATTTATAATTTATATTGCGTTAAGTTTTATTTTTAATTATATTAAAATTGCTTCAATTAATGTAATTAATGATAAACAAAGATTATTTAATACCTCTTACACTATCTAAATAATTAATAAAACACTGTAGTTGTTCATAATCAGAAGAAAAACAGGGAAGAGCTTGGGCTCTCTTTAACCATCCAGCAATATTTGGGTACACCTTTGGATCAATCTTCACATGGTATTCTAAACTCGTTGTGGTTGGAACCAAACTAAAGTCGGCAATCGTTACTTTATCACCAGCAACCCATAGATGACCTTGCAAGAACTTTTCCAAAAATTGGTAAGCTTCTTTTATTTTTTCAACATAGTGAACTGGTACTTCAGTTATCTCTTTCTTCAAATAAGCCATCTGACGACAGAAAAATTAAATTTGCTTAGGATTATAAAAATTAAACTTTAAAAAATAATTTCAAAGATACCTACATCTACTGCTATCAAGATGGGGTATGTTACACCAGTGTCAAAGTGTAACCTTTGATCAACCACTGCTCGTTTAACAAAATCTTTAGGATACAACGAATCATCTTTTCCGTATTTTCTAACGAGGTAAGCGTCAATAGCGTGGCTATCCCATAATGCAGTTCCATTATCATCTAAAGTAGGCACTGTATGTTGAGGATTGAGCTGTTTTAACATTATTTTAGTTAAAAGAAAAAGAAATTAAAATCGTTAGAATCTTACCTTTAAATATGCAGGACTTAAATGTTCTTGCTTAAAGAAATCCATTTCATGATGTTCTAATTCGATTCCTAATGCTTTCGCTGTAATTAGAACAGCTCTAACAGCAGGACTTCCTCTGCAATAGTATAGTTTAGGTGCCATGATAGCATGTACGTTACCTACTGTACGTGTTGTGTATCTGTAGGCAGTTTAAATTAAACTAAATTTATTATTTAATATGGACGTAAATTTATATTTTGAAGTTTGAAGATGACTAAGGATTTCTTTTGATTTAACAGATGAAATAATATTGCGTATTTCATTAAGTTGTAGGTATCTTAAGAATGAATTATTCTTAATTATAGAGTGGAATCTTATAGAATTATAAAAACAAAAGCATACTATGTACGTTTTAGCATGAACATGGCATTTTCAAGTACACACTCATTCTTTGTACACAATTCTGTTTTTATGTAATAACAAATAATAGTTATCAACTTTGATCTCAGATAATGTAGTGTGTACTTGTTTGCTTTCAAACACTCTGTTGAAAGTTTTACCACAAGCTCAATTTTGTTTTAATTCTTAACTTTGGTTGGCGCTGAATTTCCGCTGTCTAGTTAGACAAAAATTAAAGTCATTCATAGATAAATATTATCCTTAAGAACGCTACATCTTTTGGTCAGATAAAGCATCCTATGATCTTGCCAGATTATGCCCATAAAAACGTGGACGCTTTCCAGCAATTGGGAGTAAAACAAGTACAAAAAAAAATTAATCTACCAAATGTCCCGAATTACGATCTATTGAACGCTTTTGGGCTGATTTATAGGCGAAAGAATGTGTTATTATAGTAACTCGATGGTGGAATTTCAAAGCTAACTAAAGCTAAGGATTTAAATATTAATAAGTTAAAGAAATTCGACAATAATTACTTTAAACAACCGTGTAAAAATGATAAAGAAAGAATTCCGACGTTGCTCGATCTGAACTTTTATTCTTACCTGGTAATATTTTTATTTTTGAATTCATTTCCTTAAGTATTTCGTTAAATAAATAATTTGAAGTGCCAATTTTAAGTTCGACTACGTTACTATTACAAAATCAAATATAAAAAATTAATGTTTAGTTTAAATGGTTTTTACTGTTTACTAAGAAGCGTCAATTTAAACAGGTTCACCTTCAATTTCAAAAAAATAAAAATTGATAAGAACAACGTATACTACTACAGTAGTAATACTATGTGCTCATCTACTATCCTTCTGTGAAAAACCTGTTTCGATGACATTGTTAAATAAAAATATGCTTTGTCATGTTGTTATAGTTCAAGGTAGTCAGGATAGATGATGGATGGGTATTTAAAACGGCTGCGTCTCATGGTCACGAGCATTTTGATATTACTGTTCCATATATGACAAATTTCATTAATAATTTCCAATGAATCTTATAATTCCCAATTTTGGATTTTGTTTGTAAAACATTCCTAAGGACTAAATATTTTAATTGAAAGAATTTACATATCTAGCTAGTACAAAGGAGAGATACAGTTAGTGTGCATTGCACAAGAGCCCCTAAGTATACAAGCGACTCCGAAATTTCATTTCATTTAAATGTTGAAAGGATTAAGATTAATGACGTGAAAACGGCAACTTTTTAATTTTAATAGGACTATTTTGAAGCAATCATCCTCTCATAATTCGAGCATAATTCACATCACCTAACTTTTAAAATTTAAAACATCTGTTTCTGTTCTATCCATCATTTATAAATGCGTTAGGCAACCAACATTGCTAGAATGCAGAAAAAGATTAAATAAGATTTAGGTGTATTAATGAAAGTTAGTTTTCATTATTAATTAATTACTTAATCATAACAGGGAGATTTTACTTTTATAAAAAAAAAACTAAAATGAATTAATTACTAGCTACTGGTTCATTATTATTTCCTATGCAGTTTGTGATAATTTAGATTAACAAATTGAAACTTTCTTTTCCAGTTTCTAGCTACAAATAGGTAATCTTAAATTATTTTTAATGCTGAATCCAAATTTATTTTCGGTTTTTCGGAAATTTTTCTTTTATGTACTGAAAACCTCTTCCGCCACGGTCCATACCTTTTACAAAATTCTTTATCAGCTCTAACTTTATATGCAAACAGCGCAAATAGATATTGTTTCTATCCACACGGCTTTCGTGTAAAATATCTCTCACAACTATCTGCCTACTTGGCCAACTTTTCACAATATAATGCTGCGATTTAGCACGACTGTCCCACTAGCACAAAAAGCAACTGTATTTTGTAAATCCCACTTGCATTCCTAATAACAAAGCTATAACTTTCAAATCTCCACAGATTTTCCACTCGTATCGTTTATAGTCTACGCTTGTTAAAAGGCATTTCATAGTTTCATAAAATACCTTTAGGTGAACTCAATATGCAATGGACACTGAAGGTAATGCATTGCCATTGTGCAATAGAACTGCTTTCAAACTAAATTTAGATGCATCAATAAACAGTCACCATTCTTCTGGTTAGTGTTTACGTTCAAGAGTTTCCATCAAACCGTCAATATCACTGCAGTAGGTAAGATTGTCGTCCATAGAATAAAACCCAGAAAACTTCTTTTCGCGGTTACGAAAATAACTAATTTTGGTACTGTGTTCCAATAAATTCCAACTTTTCAATAAGGAGCCAAGTAACTCGGCTTTGCTTTTGCTTAAGTTCAAATCACGAACTAAATCGTTTAGTTGTACTTGTGTGATCAAATGTGGCTTAGTTGGACCTGGAGGAATGAACTCTGGATCACTGCTAGAAACAATGTCGACAATTTCTTCATCTGATCCTTCAAATGTTTCTGGTATCACAAGAACTGAAAGATCAATACAATGGCCAACGGTTCTTATTGCCGATGTTAAATTACGATACACAACAGATTTTTTATTTTTTGCAGAGAAGCCTGCTATCTTTGTTATGCAGAAGTAACAATCGGTTAGATGATCCTTTTGTTCCCTCCATTGCATAGGTACTGCGAAGGGCATACATACACGGAAACCTTTTATCCACTGTCGAAGACGATTTACACAAGAAACACAACAAATATGTGGTGCCCATTCTACTGAAATGTTTCCTGGGCCCAGAGATCACTTGTTTTTCATTTTCATTAATGAGCTTAGGACGTCCCGATGTGTTACCTTGATGTCCTTTATTATTTCATCTTCTTCGTCGCCCATTTCTGCCTATTGGTGTTCCTCTCTTGATTCTGATAATAGTCGTTCATAGTGTTGTTTCCATTTTGTTATTAAGATTAAATTGTCTATTAATTTGTTGTTTTAATTCTTTTTCATTTTTGATATCAGTCTCCAGACTTTCGTGGTATATGCTCCTCATCCTACTAAATACTTGAATACATTTTTGTTCCCACTCTTCATTTTTTGAATGTTTTATTCTTCGTCTTAACTCTCCATTGTTAGACTGGCACTTTTTTCTATTTTCAACTGTTTTAGTAGTCAATCACTTGTTGTATTCTTTGTTCTTTTTCTTAATCAATTCTTCAATTTCTTCTGTTATCCATTGAGGTTTTAACTTTTTTTCTTTTCCTGCCTTTGTTTCCAGGACTTCTCACGCTATTTTAATAATCTTTTCCTTTATGTTGATATATTCTTGTTCAATATAATTTGATACTGGTGTTTGATTCAATTCCATTTATAGCCTTCTCTGGAAGAGTTCTTTGATGCTAAGCTATTTTAGTAAATAAAGTTTGTACCACTCTGTCTCATCTGTTTTTCCCTTTTCGCTTAATGGTTCTTGTATCTGATTTCTTGTGTTTTTCTTTCCGGAGGGGATTTTTATTTTTGATAGGAGCAGATAGTGGTTTGTGCCACAGTTGGGCCCTCGTTTGACTCTACAATCTTAACACATAATATTTGATTTTTGTCTCATTATTACATAATCTATGACCGTTTCTGTCGTAAAGCAGGTCTCTTCCAAGTATACTTAATATGTATGTCCTCGTGGTTAAAGTAAGTGTTTATTATTTTTAGTTCATACTGACTATAGAGTTCTAATAGCAAATCTCTTGAGTTATTTCTGCGTTCTTTTCCATATTCTCCAATTATGTTGTTGTTTCTTCTACGCCCAACTCAAGCATTCAGATCACCTGCTACTGTAATTTCTTGGTGTCCTCTTATCTTATCTAAGGGTGTATATAGCTCCTCATAGAAATCGTTTGTTGAGCAGAGTCATCGGTTGAGAGTTACTGTGATTATTCTTTTCAAAATTTAGCTATAACCTTGCATATATTTTTTTTTGTTCCTTTTTAATGAGTATAGATGCTCCTGTTTTTGCGCGTTGATATTTGTTTTCTCCAGATCAAAGGTGAATATATTTTGTGTTCATGTGTTTCTTTTTTGTTTCCGACAATATTGCTGTATCGAGTTTCAGCTTAGATATTTTGGATATGATTTCCATGGTCTTATTTATCATTCCTTGCGTTTTCAATGATCCTACTCTTAGTGTCCTTTTCATCGCCATAAGTTGTCACCATCTAATCCCGTCCGCGTTCCGAGGCTCAGTTGAGGTTTCTCGGGCATCTAATTTGTTTCACTGACGATGAGGTGTTGGCCCATCGATTCAATCCCCATTCTTGGAGAATCAGGATTTTCTGTTAGGGTTGTCTCCTGGTTTAGACGCCAGACACTTATCTTTTGCCCGCTTCTATTCGCTGCAATACAGGCACCTATTGACTACAGTGCATTGCTCAGAGGTTACGCGGCTCATGCCTTCGTGAATGTGAAAGTCGGACTTGCTGGGAGAGTTGATCAAGTTGCAGAAGGTTTTTCTCGGGATTTTATACGTTGTGTTCATTCGGTATCCACACACCCTCCCGTGACCTCATTCCCAGCCTTAACCTCCTTCCTAAACTTTTACAATTCTAAAGACCTGACTTCTTTTTGCCTCTTGTAGACTACCAGCTACAACGACGTACAAACACTGGCATAGATCTATCTAAACAGTCTTAAATATTTACTGTTTTTTCTTTATCACAGTACTACAAACTCCATACTCGAATTGTGATTCATTACAAATTAACTCATAACGTTTTCCTTGAAAGCTCAGGACTACATATATACAGTGTATCCTTTACTATCAAGCGCTAAAAGTTGAATTTCTTGCAATAGAGGTTATATCAGAGTGTAACTTACCCAGAAAGTAAGTACACCAACTTTGTGTCCTAGGAGCAGTATGTTCCACCATTGCAATAGGCTCAAAAAATACAGCGCACTCTTTACTATCAAGCTGTAAAATCTAAATCTCTTGCAACAGAAATTTTCTTACTGAGACGGATTCTGAACTTGTTTGTATTTATTCGGACGGACTTTATTTTAGTACTGAACCGGATCTAGAATTTCTTTATACTTACTAGGACTGACTCGATTTTTGTACTAAACCAAACTGACAAATGTGGCGTAACAGCACACTCGCATCAAAAAGTATCTATAAGTGAGATTGAATTAAATTAGTTTTTAATTAGCCTTTCTTCTACCTAATGTTGTAACTATTAGCACCTTGGAACGGTGATACGAAGTCGATGTATTTCCCGTTGGGATGAATTTAACTATGATAAACTCTGCTGCAAGAAATTTAACCTTTTAAGTTTTTTAAGTATTTTCTGAAACTATACCGTCCCTTAAACATTTTAGTAGGTATCTGGTTGCAGTCTAGAGTTTTGTATCTTTTTGGTATTTGGCAATCATCGCAGAATTGGTTGCTACTCGTGGTTGCTGGATTCATGCAGGTATTGTTAGTCTTATTAGTCGGTGGTTGGTGTCAAATTTGAATTTGTGTAACACTTATACGATATATTCTGTACTTGGTATTTCTTGTTTATTACAATAAAACCAATTTCCCTTTTTGTACCGTTTGGTGTTAGCCATACTCTTCTTTGCCTTTCCTTCTTTTGAACATACATAGTATTTGTTATGATCAACTAATGTCTGGCACAGAATTCTAACAGGATAGTACCTGAATCATTTTTCTGTCTATGTCCATACATTCCTCTAACATGTTCTTCTACTGTTTCAAATTTTCCTATCTCTCTGCTAAAATCTTCCATTACTATCAAATTATGTGTTTTTTTGTTATATTGCGCGACTGCTACGTTTGAGAGGTCATAGAATTTCTCTGTATCTTCTTTTTCCTTATTGGTGCTAATTAGGGTATATTATTAAGTTTTCTGTTTCTTTTGTTTTTAATCCTAAAATTGCTATCTTTAATGAAAAGCCTTTGAATCCTTCAATATTACATTACTGTTTGTCCTTTGGTTTGACCAACGTAATAAAATAGCGTACTATTTTTTCTTTCCGGTATTTTTTTCTCCTAATCTAATTTTTGTTGTTGCTAATACGTCATACTTAATATTTTTTAAGTGTTTTCTTGTTTTTTCTATTGAACGTCTTAATATTTCAATTTTATGCCTTGTATCTACATGTTTAAATTCATTGTTCGTTTTTGTTGCCTTTTCTACTACCTAAGTCCGTCCTGTACCTGTACGTTCTTCTAGTCTTTTGTCATTTTGTTAGTTTTTGTTAATGTGTGAATAACTTGTTCTCTATGTCGTTCCATTTTCTGGGATGCATTGTGATTCTTGACTAGCCTTTAATCTTTGCAGAAGGTCACTTGAAATACTTCTGTTTCGAGGTTTCTAACAAGTGTCATTGATTTTTTTGATTATTTTATGATGTTGAGCATTTGGATATTTTTTGAGTCTTCTTGTTCTATTTTCCCAGATTTCTCTTCTGATCCTGTTTGGGACCTGTTTCTTTCCTTTGATTTTGCTGTTTTCTTCCAGTTCTCTATCTTTTTCTTCTTAGTTCATGTTTTTATTTTCTTCTTTTGTGTTTGTGTCCTACTCTTATTCTCCTTTGTCTGCACCTTTTTCTTCTTCTCCTTCCATTATAAGTTTACTACATCTGAAGAGTGCTTCTTTACTTCCCTTCTTGCTTCTATTAATTTTGGCTTTAATGCTTCTCTTCTTCTTTTACATGAATCTTTGTATTTCTCAATTTTGCTCTATTACCTAGAATTTGAAGTTTACTTTTGCACATTGTTGTTGTAAGTTGTTGTCTTCTGGTTGTTCTTTTAATGAAATATATGTCTAGTCTTTTAACATTTATTTCCATTTGATTTCTTATAATTTAGACTATTGTTTCCTCTAGTGTCCAATAGTCGTTTCTATTTTGAAGAATATTAAATTCCGTCTTGCAAATCTATCGTTTTCTAGTTTTTTTTCTATCTTAGTCTTAATTTGTCTTTTGTTTTATTATGTATGTTTAAGTAGGGCTTCTAGATTTTCTTCTATTCTTTTGTTTAGTGTATTAATTCCCTCCTAAAATATGTATGTAACTATCCAAAACTTTTTCAACTCTTCTAGCACCTTTCTCTGTACATAACAACAATTTGTAGTTAGATGGCCCATTGTTAATACAGGGTACAGTATAATCTAGCCTAAGAAAGTTTTATTTGTTTATTATTGAAACTAGAGAAAAAAGCAACAGAAATAATAACAATAGCAAGGAATGACTTGTTACCTAAGTACTTTTCTATTGATTCAGTTAATATCTTAAATGACAAAAGAACACGCTATTAATGATTATCTCGCTAGAAAATAATATGCATTGTGTAAATCATAAATATGTATGACTGACAGAATCAGATTGCCTAGCTTATAAGTTATAATTATATTATTACAACTCATTTGTTTTTAAACCAACAGAAGAAAACATAAAAGAAAAAGTTGCTTTATCATCAAATATCTCTCTTTTTTTAAACGTGATACGAACAATTTATTTTTCAGATACTAATTGAATAATGTAGCTAACTCACGTTCAATAAAGAAAGATGAAACGAGTGTTGCGCAATATACAGCGTAATATTTACGATGTATTAAATAACGAGTTTAGTCAGTTTTAGTTTAGACTCCCCACAGAGAACTAATACGTACGCTGACGGAATCATGGCACCTATTAAATTATACTTATTCAATGGAAGTCCTGGTGTTAGATCAGTGTTGATCACAGCGAAAGCGATAGGAATCGACTTGGAACTTCATCAAGTCGACTTTTTTAAGCAAGAACATTTAAGTCCGGAATATCTAAAGGTAAAGTTACGTTTTATTTATTCCTTTTTTAATTAAGATAATTATTAAAACAGATCAATCCTCAACATTCAGTGCCTACACTAGACGATAATGGAATTGCGTTTTGGGACAGTCACGCTATTAATGCTTACCTCGTAAGGAAATATGGAAAGGACGATTCGTTATATCCTAAAGATTTTCTTAAGCGTGCTATAGTTGATCAAAGGTTACACTTTGATTCTGGAGTACTATTTCCTCTTTTGAAGATAATAGATGTAAGTGTCCTTGAAACTATTTTTAAAGTCTTCTTTGTTGTTTTAATCTCTAACGAATTAATTTTGCATTAGATGGGTTATTTCAGTAAAGAAATAACTGAAGTACCAGCTCGTTATATTCAAGAAACAAACGAGGCTTATCAATTTTTAGAAAAGTTTCTAGAAAATCAACAATGGGTTGCTGGTAATAATGTAACGATTGCGGATTTCAGTTTGGTTGCAACTGTTACAAGTCTGGATTATCATGTGAAAGTGGATCCAAAAGTTTATCCGAATATTACTGCTTGGTTAAAAAGAGCCCAACTGCTTTCCTGTTTCTCTTCTGATCACGAACAATTACAAGCTTTTGTTGATTTATTTAATAATATAAGGGGCATTAAATAATAACTGTTTAATTATTATTTTATTAATATGTACAAAACTCTTTCTAAGACTTTTACGTTTTGTTGATTCTTTTGTGTTACATTAAATACGCTATTACAATAAAATTTTGGAATATTTAATTAATTCAAGTATTTTACTTATGTATGTATCATTCTATGAATAAATGTGGCATGATCGGGATCCCATTTTTTTTGGCATTCATTAACCTTCTTGAAGACCTACCTAACTTTCGCCCTCTATCTACTTTCTAAGAGGAACTAAATCGGCTTTTGCCCTCCATTCACCTTCTAAAGATGCTAAATAAGAATACGGGTCTAAGTCTACCTTCTAAGAGAGTTAGATTCACCATTATATAGGTCAACTGGAACGACCCAATTCGGCTTTCGCCCTCCATTGACCTTTATAAGAATGTTAAATAAGAACACGAGTTGGACTACGCCTTCCAACGCACCACTTGAGGTAGTTCACGGTTGGATTTTGCTCTTCATCAATTTTGCAAGAGGTTTAGCAAGAGCTAAATTCACTATAGGCCACCAACGGCGACCCAATTTCAATTTTTGCTTTTTATTGACCTTCTTAAGAATGCTGGAAAAAATATGGGTCAGGCTATCTTTCCAACTGACCACCTGCGGTAGTCCATGGTCAGGTTTCACCGTCCATTAATCTACTAAAAAGGCTAGATTCTTCACAGGCCGCCTGGAATGGCCCAAGGTTGCTCTTCGCTCTTAAGAATGCTGAATATACAAACATCTTCCAGTTGAATGATTCAGAACAAAAGTGCAACGTACCTGTCTTACATTTTTATATTTTGTGCCTAGTTTGGAAACTACGCTTGAAATTCTTATGAATTATTTTATGTTGACATTTGCATCTAACGTTAATTGTGAGAGCTTACGACAATCTTGCATTTTAAGATAAAACCCAAAAAATACTAAAATATACATTAATATAAAAATAGGTACTAACAATGCAAACAGGCACTATAAGTATAAGAATATATTTTTAACAAATACAAGAAGCTTCTTTAGAAAAAAACAGATCAACAAATAGGCAAAAAAACAAGAAAAACTAAGACATATAGACTGAGGGAAAGCAAAATACACGATCGATACAGAGAGGAATTGGACAAGAGACTGCATCCATATATAAGCGAAGACGAGCATGATATCCAAACGTTATGGAAGATAATTAAAATTAGTATGACAGAGAGCGCGAAGGATGTATGTAGAACTGTAACAGAAGTAATAAATAAAAAGCAAACGTCTTAGTGGACAAATGAAGTAAAATTTGCTATAAAAGAAAAGAAAGCAGCATGGTTAAAATACCTAAAGGACCAAACAGAGGAAGCCTATGAGATATATAAGACAAGTAGAAAGAGGGCAAAAAGATATAGTTCTGAAGGCGAAGAAAGAATACGTAGGAAAAAAATGGAATGACCTTACTGTTAGAGCTATTTAACAAAATAATTATAGAAAACGAAATACCAGCTGATTGGAAAATAGTAACTATTATGCCTCTCTACAAGAAAGGGAACTATAGAGGTATCTCTTTACTGAGTGTTGTGGAGAAAATGTTCGAATCCATAGTGACAGAACGCTTGAAAGCAGAGATAGAACACAAGTTGGATGATACCCAAAATGGTTTCAGAGCATAGAAAGGAATGACTGATGCGTTACATATAATCAGTTAGTTGAACGAAAGATTGAAGTGAATGGTGGTAAGGGAGGATATATGGGAACATCCCGCAGGAAATGTCTCTATGAAAATACAAAGTATTACGTAAGAACTAAAAATGCACATCTGCAAACTTTGAAACCACCACAGGAGTAAGACAAGGGGGACACTAAGCCTAAGTTTGTTTAATGTAATTATGGATCAAGTCTCAAAAAAGTGCAACAAAATTAAGAAACATAACATGGGGTTACTACAAGATGGAGAGAGTGATGATGAATCATCTAGCCTTCGCGGACGATCTCGTACTGTTAACAGATAAAAAAGAAGATCTACAACAAATCTGCAAGTATGATGTCAGGAACTGGAAAAGCATAATTTAAAAATTGATATGGACGCGACAAAGACGATGGTAATAGCTAGAACCTCGCAAAAGGTGAAAATAAGGATAGAACAAATTGAATTAAAACAGGTGAAACAGTTCAGATATTTAGGATCTTGAATAACGGAGGATCGGAAGATGGAAGCTCAGTTAGACGATAGAGTACAAGCCACCACAAAGTGGAAGCAAGAATTAGGGTTAATGCGCTGAGATGGTTTGAGCATATGGTTAGCATGCCAAACGTGAGACTGGGGAAAAAGTTCGGTAAATGGGTGAAGTGAAAAAAAATCCAAGGAACGACCAAGACGAACGAGATCCGAAAGAGATCCAGTACTACCTGAACCAGATAGGACTGAAATGGAACGAACGGGGTCAAAATGGCTAAGGACAAGAAAAAATGGAGACCGCAAATAACGGAAAAAATCAATTAGCCAACATTTTTAACACTGGCAAGAGCTAGTAAAAGAGGAAAGGGTTAAGTAAGTAAGTAAGTAAGTTCAACACGTAATGATAAGGCAAGCCTGGTGAAGCTTGGTCTATCGTTTAAAATCGATAAACTATGAGATGCCTTGATAAGTCTATTAAAAAACGAGAAAGCTGGTTTTCTGCATTTTTTAACTTAAAATGAAGATCCTTAATAGTTAACCATAAAAGTTAGTAGATGTTTATTTTAATCAACGCTTTAATAGATCGCTTATAATAAGGCCAATCATTTTTAATTTCTGACTTTAATTGGTAGAACAACGTCTAGTTAAACCAATTTTCTGTTGAACAATAGCAAACAATAGTTATTTTATCTTGATTGTATCAAAATAAACCGTGCTAGTGATGAAACAGAACAAGCGACCTTGACAAACCCTTTTGTCCGATTTCTTAAACTTCTTCAGAATGAACACATTAGAAATTGCTGATCCCTAAAGTATCTGTTGCTGCATCTCCTAAAAGTGTAGCTGCAGCAACCTATTAAGTTATTTTTAAGAAAAGGCACTCCGCTTTTATTATTTTTATTAATAACCGATTCAAGGCAAATGAGTGGAGTAAACAAAAAGAAAACAAAAAAAAAAACGCTTTGATATGCCCGCTCCAAGATACTACATCATTTGTTAAACTTCTGCACAATCTTCAGATACAGAATTGCCAATTACCGCGTTTTAGTATCTCTGTTTTGTAAAACTTTTCTTGTTTTGCTTATTATGGATCCATAAAATAACTTATCTCAACATTTAAGTTCGATAACCCTTTATACTTGCATTTCGCAATAACAAAAGATTTTTAGTTGTTTACTACTTAATTAGATAATGTATTACACCATATATTTTTTGTACACGTTAACATAACTAATTAAATAATTTTAGTTTCGATTTAGACCATTTACAAAACAAACACGTATCCTGTCGAAATCATGGCACCTAAATTATACATGTGCGATGGGAGTCCTGCCTGCAGAGCGGTGATGATTACGGCGAAAGCATTAGGAATAGAGTTGGAACTTTATAACCTCGATTATTTCAAACAAGAACATTTAAGTCCTGCATTTTTAAGGGTAAAATTGTTATAATATTCTATGTTGCTTTTTCTCAGCTACAATAATGTTAAAATGTTCAAACAGCTCAATCCTCAACATACAGTGCCTACTTTAGACGATAGTGGAATTGTATTATGGGATAGTCATGCTATTAACGCTTACCTCGTTAGGAAATATGGAAAGGACGATGCACTGTATCCTAAAGATTTTGTTAAACGAGCAGTGGTTGATCAAAGGTTGTACTTTGACTGTGGTGTAACATATCCCCTCTTGATAACAGTAGATGTAAGTATCCTCGAAACTATTATTTTAAGTCAAAAAATCATTGTTTTTTTTATTAGGTGTCTTATTTCAAAAAAGAGATAACTGAAGTGCCACCCCGTTGTGTTAAAGAAATAAATGAGGCTTATCAATTTTTGGAAAAATTTCTAGAAAGCCACCAATGGATTGCTGGAGATAATGTGACGATTGCCGATTTTAGTTTAGTTACTACCATTACGAGTTTGAATTATCATGTAAAGATTGATCCAGAATTCTATCCAAATGTTACTGGGTGGGTGAAAAAGGCCCAAGAGCTTGCCTGTTTTTCTTGTGATCACGAACAGTTGAAACATTTTTATAATGTCTTTAATAGTTTAAAGGGAATTAAATGAAATTTGTTTGAATACCTTCCATTAAATTGAAGAAGTTAATGTAATAATGAGTTTGTTGTTTTATAAATTATACTATCAGAGGCAGATATGTAATACCACCATAAAATAACCACCACAATGTGGTTGGTTATTTTATAACGCTTTTGTTTTTAAAGAGTCGGGAAGAATGCAAGGGAAGAGTTATTTGATGTCACTAGACTTATCTAATGGTATATTATACTTAACTATTGTCTCTCAACTCATCTCTGTACTCCTCAATTGCTTTCTTAATAAGCAAACTTATGCAAAGGTCAATTAGTATTTATCTGTTCTCTTGTAAGTACATGTATAAAGTGGTTCAAGTTGAAAAATGGAAAAAATGAGCAGAAATGGTCTCTTGCTATCGCCCTAGCAATCTCCATTGTTAAAAAATTGATTTAAGTTGGGCATTTCTTTTTCTCTTTTGTTGAAAATAAATGAAGAAACAATAAACTGACATATCTAAAACTGAATTGAAATAATTAAAAACTGACAAGAATCGGTGTTATTTTCATCAAAGACAAACCCAAATTCCGCATTCATCGTTAACTTTAAGGTTAACACATTCAACTAGAACATTAAGTTTCAAAAAATGCCAACTAATAAATAACCCTGGTTCAATAGATGGACACGGTAATCACGAATAATTATGTTTGTTTGTTTTATCATCCAGTATTCAAAAATCCATACGTAGTATATGGTACTGGATTACAAAAAATAATTGAAAAGTCTCGCGATTTCAAGATATTCCTATGCAAAAACAAAAATTTACATCGTATATATAGTGTGTTTACCAAACGTTCTCTTTGGAGAAAAAATAGTAGCGCCATCTATTACTCGTTCTACAAACTTTTTATATACAGAATCTTTCACCATCACAAATAAGCGAATTAGGAATCATTAGGTGCATGGTGTATTGATATTTTAGGGGTAGCTCAAAAGAGGACACCACTGTAGTGATGATATTAACAATAATAATTAAGTCTCCATCGAGTGTGTGATAAACCAAAAAAGTCAATAATAATAAAAATAATAATAATAACATTATTGCCTCATAATTGATTTGATTTTAACCAAGACAGTTTAGATAAACCACATGTGATCTACATCAACATGTCACATAACTGTTTGTCTAGAGCATAAATATTATGTGAACCTCGATTCCATTCCGGTAGCTACAGTCTTCTCATTCCTTCCTCGTTACCTTCAAGTGCAATTGTGATTCTGGTTGATACCTTATAACATAATTATTGGTACAATATTAGAGAGTAAAGTAAATTTAGAGATTTAAGAAGTTCTTAAGAACTTTTTCAAATTCAGAACTGCAATAAATTCTTTTGCTTCCTTTTCACATTCTTTTTTCAGTGTGTTCAGCAGCATGTTATTTGATTTTTTCCCCTTTATGATTAGTTCAATTGCCTGTACATGTATTAGATCATTTATAGTTCTTCTTGATCTAGATCTAGATCAAAATTACATCATCAAATTCTGCCTCATCAAACAGAAGTTGCCCATGATCTTCTTTAATACTAAGAAAATTGTACTTTCCAAGGTTTATAAAAAATGATAATAATTTAGAAAACTTTAAATTCTTACAGTTAAATAATGCAAGGCTAAAACAAATAAAAGAAAACAAAATAATGTACTAAACAATTAGACAATCGTATATAAGCATTTATTCCAAAATATTGTTAGAAATATTATATTACAGTAAAAACAAGATAATAATAAGATTTTCCAAGTATACATTGAAGAAAATATATTTCTTTGAAAACGATTAAAATTTGTATCTAAATACTTTTGTACATCTCTTCATTGTCAAAACCTATCAAGGAAATAACACGCCAATATAACATTAAAAGATCTAGATCTACATTATTGTCATGAATCATAGTCACAATTATTATTCTTAAGTGGTAGTTCTTGACCGGATTCAGATCTTTCTTCCATTTTTACAATTACAGTTAGTAATTTTACAAAGTTTTTTAAAAAACCGTGTCATGTATCCTGAAATATGTCGAACTATCTTGACAAAAGAAAGATACACAAAACCCAGTATTGAATCTTCCAAAGTATCTTCAATCTTCCTCATTTCTATTACAATTAAAAAACTTTGCTTCAATTCTGCATAAACCCAGTTTTCTCTCCAGTTTATATGATCCATACATTCTCTAAAGAATTCAATTGATACATCCTGATACTTGAAGATGATCTTCCAGTTAACTTTGTCTGCAAATTCTTGTATAAACTCTTCCGATAGTTCTTGATGACGAGAGACTAAAAACCAGTTTATATAATTTTGAAATTCTCGTATAAATTCTTCTGATAGTTCTTGGTCAATTGAAATATGGTTCCAATTCACATGATGCTTAAACTCTCTGATAAATTCTTCAGACAGTATCTGTTTTTTAGAAATTTGTTTCCAATGTACTTTATCTTTAAATTCTTTTATGAATTTTTCTGAAAGCTTCTGATAACTAGATATTGAATACCACTCTACCAAATCTTGAAATTTTCTAATGGAATTCTCTGATAATTCTTGGTGTTTAGATATTTCTATCCAATCTACAAGATTTTTATGTTCTCTGAGGAATCTTTCTGATAGCTTTTGACTTGGATTGAGTTTTAACCGTTTCAATATTGCATTTAGATTGTAATCTGAATCATAGAGTTCCATAATATTATTTTGTACATACAGCTTAAAATGTTGAGTAAAACTATTAGTGTTTATTTCAATGTTGACTGCTGTACAGAAATGTATGTGATCTAAATCTTTTACATACTTTGATATTTGATAATAGCAGTCATATATTAATGTCATTTTAGTTTTGGTATATTTTACAGAAACTATTTGAGAATTTCTTTAAATTTGATTTTAACAGATTTTGTATAATCTTTAGCAACTTCTTGCAATTTCTGCTTTTACTGCTTATTTTACCTTAAAAAAAACAGTTTTTATACATTAGAAGAAGAATATAATGATTTATACCTATGATATATACCTGACCTATAGTTAGTTATACAATACATGAAGGGGCGCTAATAAGTAGGTTACATTTTAAACCAATTAACTGGATTTTTAAAAATATTGCAAATTTCTAAATCAATGTTAGGTATTATAGGTAGGTATGTTTTTCATAAATATTAGTTAAAATATTTATTAATCTTTAAAATATCTCACCTCAACTGTTGCTGGAAACAAATCAAGCTGCAGGACAAAACTCACAAGTTCAAATATTCCCATGATATATAACAAAAACCTGTTATTATCACTATCATTATCATAAGGTTTGATATTAGGTGTCAATGAATTTGAATATTTTCTACTATTACATCACAAAATCAATAATTACTTTTTAGATATTTTAAACTTTAGATAAATTATTTAGTGTATTCGTATCGTAAGAATTCAATTTTATTCTATTTTTTTATAATAAAATTCACTTTTATAGTTATTAATTATTTTAGAAATTACAGAAATAATTGATGCTAATAAATTAATTTGTAAGCAGTGACTTAATAAAATAATCAGATAAATAAATAAAAATAAACCATCAGAAATTTGGTAACAATTTATAGTAAATAAATAGCCGAATTATATCAAAATACTATTTGAGAATTTGCTATTCAAACAACACATCTTATAAACTTCTGTAATGCAACAGGTTTGATGGTTAAGTACGCTTCTGCTTTGGAATCCTATTTTTACATAAGGAAACAATACGTACATTCTTCCATTCAACAGGAAATTCACAAAACGTCAAAAACAAATTAAAAATGTAATGCTGAAATTTTTCCTTTTCAATTAATACCCAGATAAGCATAGTTGCAAAATAAAACTTAAAAGGCAGTAAAAGTGAAGATAAATTTATTTTCATCACTTATCCATCACTGGAACCATGAGCTCACCAGTGAAATACAAAAACTCTGTCTTCAAAGAAACAGAAATAGGTAATAAATATATGGATTATATTATTAAATCGATAGACTTGTTTTTTGTTGTTGTCACCATTACACCACCTGGGCCTATCAACTTATCCTTTTATCTAAATGCATGCAATTCCTTTTCTGCCAATTTATGTTGGCAGGCACCCAATCAACAAGTTCTTACATATTTTAAATTATAGCTATCATGACTTGATCCAGAATAGTTTACTGAGCTATTGATTGCAGGATGAATGTCCTTTTTGCAATAGGACACCTCCAAAGTTTCCAAGGGTGGTCTTTACTAGTCACTTAACTCAATTTTTACTGTTCTTACGAGGCTGAGCTTAGTAGATACCAAAAATATATATGCGATATTTTGCAAGATTAAAAATAAAATATTTTTTGTATCTTCATAGTATCAACACGTGACACACTGATTTGGCTTCTAATATTGTTTATATTTGCTTTATTGTTACTGATTGCTAGTATTTACTTACTACTTTACTGTTTATCTATAACTTTTCATATAAAACCAAATAAGACTGAATAAAATAAAACAACTATAAAAGACGCATTGAACCATATTAAAATCTCTAGAAACGTGAGAACCTACTTAATGTATTTAACTGATTTTTAAAGAATGTATTAATTATTATCTTATCTCAACTATTGGTTTATTTATTTATTTTGAGAATGTTTTCATTTTTCTTAGTTCTGTAAAGCTGTAGGCCTTCAGATATGTATATGTATACATATCTCTACTTACCAACATCATAATATAATAAATTTACTACAAAACTAAGGCACGATGCAACTACAGTAAAGTTCTGTATTTTATTTATTTATTAATTATCATTCAGTATTATTATAATATAGTAATAAGCAGATTATTGCAAAATCTCATAAAAAAATTCCATTAAAAATTCATGTGATTGCTGCTCTATTTTATTATAAATTGTTTAAAAGCAAAAAGAAGATATTAAAACTGTAAGTTTGGTAATATTGACAAAATTTTGATTTGATAGATTTTGCACTTTTCCCATGTTTATGGGATGCACTAAAATTATCAACGTTATTTTAAGATCATGTTCTACAGAAATCCAAATGATAGAAATCTTTTAAATACTTCAATAGACTATGATAGCAGTAATAATTTAATGCCGTTGGATATACATAATTACCTAAAGGTCATTATAAAATAAATAAATTACATTTTACAATATGTTCTATTCAATTTCACTCATCAATTAAATTACACATCTTCTTCAGACTTACAAGTCTTTATTTGTTTACTATGTGTAAGAATATGTTTTTCTAAATACTGTTTCCTTGCACATTTATGATCACATATTTTACACTCAAACAACTTTTCTCCTGTATGAATTGTCATATGTTTTTGTAAATAGCTTTTCTTTACACATTTATAGTCACATAATCTACATCCAAAAGGTTTTTCACCAGTATGAATGAGCATATGCATTTTTAAATGAGCTTTTTGAGTAAATTTATTAAAACATAGTTCACACTCAAAAGGCTTTTCGCCACCATGAATTAACATGTGCGTTTCTAAACTTCTTTTATAGTTGAATTTCGCACCGCATGTATAACATTCAAAGCGTTTCTCATTACTGTTTTTGTGAACTAGCATATGTCTTTTTAGATAGCTTTCATGTACAGATTTATAGTTACATATTTTACATTCAAAACAGTTTTCTCCACTATGAACCATCTCATGTAATCGTAAGCCTTGTTTTCGGGCACATTTATAGTCACATATTCTACAGTGAAACAGCTTTTTTTCACTATGAATTAACATGTGTGACTGTAAACGATCTTTCCTTCCACACTTAAAATTACATATTTTACACTCGAATGGTTTTTCTTGACTATGAATTAACATATGTCTTTGTAAAGTGCCTCTTTGCTTGCATTTTAAATTACATATTTCACATTCAAATGGAGTTTCTCCACTATGGGTTAGTACGTGTGTTTTCAAAGCAGTTTTCGTTGCAAATTTGTAAGAGCAGATTTCACATCTAAAAGGCTTTTCGCCTGTGTGAATACGCATATGTGACTTTAAAGCAACTTTCTGTGTACATCTATGACCACATATTTTACACTGAAAAGGTTTTATTCCATAATGAATTAAAGTGTGTTTTTGTAAACTATTCTGTCTATCACACTTATAATCGCACAGATTACATTCAAATCGGTTTTCTCTTTCTTCACTATGAGTTAACATGTGTAATTGCAAACCATCCTTTCTAGCACACCTAAAATCACATACAGTACACTCAAATGGTTTTTCTTTACTATGAGTCAGCATATGCCTTTGTAAAGTGCCTCTCTGTTTACACCTATATGAACATACTATGCACTCAAAAGGTCTTTCACCACTATGTGTTAATATATGCGTTCTTAGAGAACCCTGTGTTGTACATTTGTGGCCACATACACTACATTCGAAAGGTTTCTCGCCAGTATGAGTACGCATATGTAACGTTAGACCACCTTTCTGTCTGCATTTGTAGTTACATGCAGTACACTGGAAGGGTTTCTCATCACTATGAATTCGTAAATGTATGCGAAACCTGTTTTTACATGTGCATTTATAATTACAGATGTTGCATTCAAATAAGTATTTTGTTGGAGATTTCATATCATGGTTTAGTTTCAATTCAGTACTAGTATCTTCAAACATGTTTTTAATATCTGGAAAAAAAATACAACAGGGTTTTTATTAGTATATTATTAAAGGGTTCTGTTACCTTTATCATCTTCCATTTTAATTTCAGGATTCATGGCCAGTTTTATAATTGGTATCTGAAAATGAATATGATGATATAAAGTGTTTAAATCGCAAAATTTTGATATACTATGAGTTAAACAATATACAAAATCATTAAACAAGATAAGAATGTTCATTAAGTAGGTATGTGTGTCACTATAAAAGCCCTAGCATTTACCAATATGTAGGGGTAAAAGTCCAAAGTATCATGAAATTATGTTTATATGAACAATAAAAAATAAATATTCCGTCAAATGATGTTAAAGGTACGAAGCACATGGCGTATAAACCATCTGTTCTTTATAAAAATTGAAAACAGTACGATACGATTCTAATATTTCAGACTCCCTATTATTGGTAAATGCTAGGATATACCAGTAAATTCCAAGATCTACCAGTTTTCGAACTTTTACAGTAACATATGTACATTACACACAAGGTGGATTTTATACAACCTACATGTGCATCGATCTACTAGTTGCTTTCTTTTGGATAATAGTTTATTGTATCTTTGCTATTGCTGCTCTTAAATGCATCGAAGGAAATGTAGTAGAAAATAAATTGAAATCCATAACACCTACATACTTTACAAGTATGTGTTAATTAGCACAACTGATGCTGAACGCTTTAGCCGCCCCGGATTTCTCTAAGCAGTGGACTGAAAGAATTAGCGACAATAATCTTGTTTTAGTTGAACACTTTCAGAAGAGGTTAGTTTTTTAAAAAGCGTCAATGATTATTGATTTTTTCCGGTTCATAATAGACGCCGTCAGGGTTACCAACCCTGCCTTCAGTAAGGACCTCTGACAGCTGTTTTTGCTCGAAATCGTCTCTTGTTCTTGTCACTCAAATCTGAATTTTTATTTGAGTGACAAGAACAAGAGACAATCCCCAGTAAAAATAGTTGTCAGATGTATAACTGACTGAAAAGCGCCAAATTCAAACGTTACAGTCGACCAAAAACCTCAAAAACGTACACTTAATATTGAAAAGATTTTTTCTTTGCGAATGCTGCAAGTTGAAGATTTCTTAAGAACAAAAATAATAAAAACCTCGTCTTTTCTAAAGAAAAAGAAATATACAACATATTCAGAATTTCAAGCAGATAAAATATATATAATTTCTTATTAGAAAATCGTACAAATAACAATAATTATAATATTACGTGTTATCTAAAGTTAATACAGCTAATGTTTTTATAATTTAGAAATAGGGCACGCTATTTCTAAAATAATTCAAAAAAACGTTGATATAAAGGCAACCACTAGTAATAATTAAAGTTACAGCAGCCCCTATATATGGTCTTACATCTTTGAATTGATCATAATTTCCTTGTAATTATTAAATACTTAACCTATTTGGTTACCCTTGATGCTAATTGCCACCTGGCTTCATCCCTGCTATTTTATGTACTCACACATGTTGGAACTTAGTGCTACTGATAATGACATTCATAAAGGTAACAAAATTACAAACTTTAAATTGCTGTTTGTTTGCTCATGTGCTAATGTAGCATCTTTTCTTGCTGATTTCTGCACTAGAATCTTCAAGGTCTACTAGAATGTTGTATCTTTACTCAGTTATTTCATAAACTCAATTTGCCAGCTCTGCTTTAATTTTCATGTAATATCTTCCAAACTCTGTACCATTTTTCCTTGTTTCTTCTTTTCTGAATATAAAACTCTGCCATTTTTCTTCTAGTATCTTTTTTCTTCAGCAAACTTCTTGCACATCTGCTATTTATTTTATTCTGTATTGGTCCAACTCATTGGCTTTTTCTATTGTATTTCCTCTTATAATATGTAGCTAATGTTCCAAGTACTTTTCTTATTATACTAACACCTTGCAATGTTTCTTTAAAATGTATGGTATAAGGTATAATTACTATAAATTACTGACAATCTTTTATAACTTATTCAATGCAGTGGATGTCCTTTTAACAAATGTCGATTGATATGCTTAAGCAAATTGCACTTTTCAGAAAATTTAATACCACACACATTACATTCAAAAGGTTTCTCGCCGGTATGCATGCGCATATGAATTTTTAATCTATTCTTGTGCGAAAATCTATTACTACATACATTACATTCAAAAGGCTTCTCGCCGGTATGAATACGTATGTGGCTCTTTAAATCACTTTTTCTTGAGCATCTATAATCACATATGTTACATATAATACACTTGTCATTAGTATGTATGCGCACGTGTGTCTTGAAAGTACCTTTGTCTGTAAACTTAGAACCACATATATCACATGTAAAAGGCTTTTCACCAGTATGAAGACGTATGTGCGTTTCCAAATTGTGTTTACTTGAAAGTTTACAACCGCATATATGACATTGAAAATATTTTTTTGTAGATCTAGATTTTTCACCAATGTGAATACGTATATGATTCCTCAAGGTACTTTTCCATAAACATTTATAATTGCATAAATAACACGTAAAAGGTTTTTCGCCAGTGTGGGTGTATTCATGTGCCGTTAAAGCTTGTTTTTCTAGAAATCTACAACCACATACATTGCATTGAAAAGGCTTCTCATTCGTATGATGCTTTAGTATGTGCTTTCTCAAAACATATTTTCTTGCGCATTTATAATTACACATACTGCATTTGAAAGGTTTCTCGCCTGTATGAATCACCATATGTTGTCTTAGATCACTTTTTCTTAAGCATCTTAACGAGCATATATTACATTCAAAAGATTTCTCGCCATTGTGAATAAGTAGATGTTTGTTCAGGTCTGTTCTACGTGCAGTTGTATAATAACATATATCACATGCAAAAGGCTTAACATTGCTATGAGTTAGCATGTGTCTTTTCAAAGTACTTTTATTTGGGCTTTTATAACTGCATAGTTTACAATTAAGATCCTTTTCATCATAATTATGCATGCTTGTTTGCAAATTGTCATCTTTGATAGTGAAGATTGTATGAACATTATCAGAAAGTGTACCGATATCACATTTTATATCAAGATTTTCTATTGTTGAAGATTCTAATGATTTTATTAAATCAACATCTTCTTTTACATCTGTAATAAGAAACAAAGATTAGATTTATAAACTCTTAAATCTTGAATTAGTTTCTTTTATTTACCACTTGTATCTATTGGCAAAAAGTTTTCCAAACTAATTGTGTCATCCTGAATTTCTTCTTTCACAGTTTCTGTTTTCATTATTATTTGGACTTAATAAATTACAAACAAATATAATTTTAGAATTATCCTATAGTACATTTCAGCATATAATTCGGAGTTGTATTTTACATTTAATAAAATTATTCAGCTGGGTAACATTATTCTATCAAGCAAACAAACGGGTGTTTTATTTTAAATTAGATTATTTACAATTAGCACTTATTATTAACAATATCACCGTCTGCTCTTTTCAAGCCTAATACCCACCAACAGTGTTGCCAGGTCGCAGCTGCGCTAATCCGCGAAAGTGATTATTCAAATAAGCTAGAAACCGTCAAAATCTAAATCCAAAAATTTTATATTAAGAAAAATTAGAAAAAATAATCCATAAACTCTCAAAAGCTATTTTTAAAGAATTCTACATACCTGATTAATTTTACCAAGAATGATGCGATTATCCACATTTCCCAATAAATATGTGTTATTTACAAATTATTTTTATTTATTTCTTTTTAATATAAAAACATTTTTTATCTAATAAAATTTAACATGTTCCAAACGAGATTGCATTTAAGCACAATTTGATATCTACGATTTATGATTTAACAAACTGGCATTGAAAGTGCGCTAACTTTTATATAGAAAAGATAACTAGTATAAAGATAAAAGATTAATTAAAAAGATTAGCTAATTTCCAAAAAAATATAATTTGGAAATTGTTCAAAAAAAAAAGGAACTAATAAGTGGCAAAAGTTATCTGTACCTTCTACAATGAGTTAGCTTCTTTTTTCACTGTAATAAACAGTAAGTCGTAAATAACTTTGTAGGTTCTGCAGGGCAAAGTTTACCTTGAAAATATAATTCAGCTAATCTTTCTGGTAAAGGATTAGCAAAAATGTAATTTAGTGCATTCTCGGCGCTGTATGAAGTGTCGAAGAATATTTTACTACTAGAAGGAAATATCAGAATAATAATCCTCAATTTCTGAAATGCCGCCGTTTACCTAATTAGGTTGGATTTTGTGGGTAATAATATTATATGAGCAGGAAAACTTAGAATCCGCTAGTTTTCTGGCACATAATTTTTTAAAAAGCTAGGTTTTCCGCTAAGCGGTAAACAATGA
>VTPC01001678.1:77181-111891 GCA_011009095.1 Ignelater luminosus
AAAAAATGCTGCAATCAATTTGACAGTTCACTAACTATTCACCTGATTTTTTATAAATACTTGAGTTTTACTGGGTCCTCTTAGAAATTTAGGAGAGTAATAGGACTTGGTAAGAAGCATAAAAAAAAGAAAATAATAATCAAGGTTTTAACGTGTTGTTTATTTTCTATATTGACATACACGACTTACTTTATTACAGTAAGTTCACTTTCAATTTTCATCTCTTCATCAATAGTCGATATTACAATGGTCAAACATTGTATTCTTTGATCGATCTCTAGATTAATAGTGATTGATCAAAGAATGCAAAACCAATTTAATGCGTGGCGGTAAAGCTACTGGGCTTTTGGAAATACCTCATTATATCCTGTTTCTTGCAATTATTTTCCAGTGTGACATCAAATCAGGAAAAATAAAAAATCAAGTAGAACTCAGAATACTTGATGCGAAAAATGGCAACGAAAGATGAAGAACATCGCTACGTTTGTCAAGAAGTTAGAGATGGATCGCAGGCAGTTTCTCAATGTTCATATAAAAACAAAAACATAAACGCAACTGCCTGTAAGTTGAGATCTATGAGCGGTAAGCGCCAGTTTAGTATAGTTCAGTACATTAATTAGTAGTAGCAGATTAATCAGAAACTGAACGACATAAATTGGTTCAAAAAATATTTAAATCAACTGGAAAGCATGAAGTTCTAAAATTATTTCGTTTCAAACTGATGATTATTTCTTTGTGAATCAACTGAAATAAAATCTTGACCTTGTACACCTTAGATTACTTCATTTTAGACACACCCGGAGACTCAGAAATCTCATTTGTTTGACAGTGCAAAATATAATACAGAAGATACTATTTCTTTATTTTATGACATTATTTATTTTTGAAAGCATCTACACGACTACTTTAATTCTCTGATAAACTAAGATTTTAATAAACCTTGTATTAAATTTCTAAATAATTCTAAACCATCTTTATTCACATCATAATAAGGTAAGCTTTCTGATTTCCTAATCCATGCAATAACATTAGGGAATTTTTTCCCATCAATCGGTACCAAAAGATCCAAAGACGTAACGGTGGCAATTAAACTCAGGTCAGCTAATGTGACGTCATCACCAGCCATCCACTTGTTGCCTTCTAAGAATTTTTCCAAAAATTCGTAAGCTTCTATTATTTCTGCAGCTTTTTCAGGCGGAACCACATTCGTTTCTTTTCGGACAAGTGGCATCTAAAAATTCTTAATTGTAGCTTTCTTCACTCTAAACCTAAAAGCATTATCTTACCACTGTTCGTAATATGTTTGGAAACAATACTCCTGAATCGAAATGGAGTCTCTGATTGATTACGGCGCGTTTATGTGGATCGTCAGGATATAATGAATTATCTTTTCCATATTTTGTTACAAGGTAAATATTAATAGCATGACTGTCCCAAATGATCACTCCATCATCATCTAAAGTTGGTATTGTATGTTGGGGATTCATCTTATTGCAGACATAGAAATATCAGAATTTACATAAAATTATAAGAACGTAAACGATTACTTACTTTTAGAAATTCCGGCTTTAAGTGCTCACCCTTCGACATATTGATTCTTATAAATTCCAAAGGAACTCCAAGGGCCTTAGCTGTTAATAAAACAGATCTGACAGGAGGACGACTAGTATCCAAGATGTACAATTTTGGAGCCATTTCTGTTGAAATTACACTTTCAACTATCCTGCCTGAATGACACAATATAACTGGAAGCTAAGTGTGAGATAAGGTCAAGTATGATTGCAATATCAAGGTCGACACAAAAATTGATTAGAATTGATGCTAATGGGTTTTCGTAATTTAATTCCAGTGCATATAGCAAACAAGAAACATTATTATGTGCATACGTATATTTAACAGACTAATTAAATGAAGTGCCCTAGAAATATTGAAATGTACAGTTAAATTATTCAGGAAAGATAGAAAGTCAATTTTGCTCTATTATTTTATGATATCTATTAGAAAGAAATTACAGCCGTTATTATTATTATTGTAAGGTGTCTACTATTATCACATTTTCGTAATCAATAACTGCAGTACTAAAAGCATGAGCACTAGAGCATTGTATACACATCTATGTGTGTTACATTACTTTTTTAAAGTTCCTTGACATTTGAGTCAAGATGAAATGAGGGTTGCTTACATTTTTTTTATTTAGATGGGTTCGTCGGGTTTCAAACTTGATATCTCTTGGTTTGCAGTTCTTTATTAGGGCTCTTGCCTTCCCTGTCAACCATGACAAAAAATACGGGAAAAGATTATGGATTTTTCAACCACTCTCATTGCGAAGATTCTATAATGGCAAGCATAAAACAAAAAATAGCTATTTGGAATGCCAACGGCTCGATCAACCATTGTCAAAAGCTAAGCGTTTTTATTGAAGCACATCACCTGTGTAGATGTAGGTAGTACTTATTTTTGAGGTGCATATGATAGGGAAAAGCTACATCAAAACACCTACTTATCTAACACAGCTATTATTATCAAAAATTTAATCAAACTACGTATCCCTTAGTATGCTGTCTTCCTAATCAAACTGTCAATGAAGGACGATATGCAACCTTTTTCAAAATGCTTTATTGTTGGTGGAGACATTAATGGAGATCCAGGTTAATAACACCAAGATATCAAGGGCATTTCTTTTAATTCTCTGACAATTAAATCATGTCAAGGCTTATTAATCCAATCACACTTCAATTTTAATAGCTCTAAATCCAGAAGTTTGCCATAAAATAAATCCACCTACTTAGCCTCCAAATCTACGGATTGGAATCGAAGTAAAATGGCTAGTCAAACAAACTAAGCCAACCACTACTAAAAACCGACCTGGGAATTAAAAAAAAAAACAGAAAAATTCTCCAAAACAATAACAAAATGCTGTATGGTTTACCATTCCTGAAACACAAATCAAGTGTAAGTCAACCAAAATACCAAAATCAAAATTGATGCAACAAGAAAGCAAGTAGCCCAGTTAAAACTATAATTGACGACTTAAACAAATTTTAAAATACATCAAATCCTCTTTGTAAAATCTCATTGCAATTGAGGCCATGGACTGTTCTTTGTGGAACGTTAAAAGGAAGATTCTATGATTTCAAAAAGCGATAGTGAATGCCCAAAGCAATGAAAATACAGCTGACACTTACGCAATATGTATTTTAACCCTTCTCAAAGAAGATACCACAAGAGAAAGAAGACACTATCCTGCAATTATTCGACCACCATACCAGATGGAGATACCCACTAAAAAGTTCACGAAACCGAAGATGCCATTAATAACTGGAAGTTCAAAAAGGTCCCTAACTTTAATAAATAATGATAAAATTCTAGAAAAACTTTCGCCTGAAGAAATTGAAATGGTAAGGAAAGCTTATTTAATATTGAGGCCTATACAGACATATGAAATTCAACACTGGGATTTTTTGAATGATTCAATATCGAATTACAATATTTACACGTTCCTAATAATGTTATCTTTCCCTAGGGACCTTAAAGTCCTCTAGATCAAGGAAGAGATCGCCTCCATGAGTGCTAAATACTTAGTTCGCCTGCGTGCTCATTTCAACACCCTTGCCAGGAATCTTTCCATTGCGCCATCTTGAGTGTTGTAGTTTGCTATATTAGACAGTTTGATAGTTCATCAAGAATTCAAGGGCATATAGATAAAGAGTTATTGTAAGAGTCAACTTATCTTTGCGACCAGAATAGGTAGATATTACTTACAACGATACGTTGTAGACTGTAACAGCTCGACGATAAAAAATGAGGTTAATGCTTGGTAAAAGTTTATTTGCTTACCACCAGCACATCGTTTAAAAAATATTAGGTAAACTTTGTTTATTTCAATCTTGTTATGGACATTCTAGAAAAATCCATTCTTGATAACTTTTCGTTTCTGCATATTCAAAATTGGAGTCCGTGGGTAGTAGGCACCACTCATTATTTGACGCTCCATAATTTGCGATAAACCTTGATCTTAACAACATTTTTATTTTACATCATTCACAAAAAAACAGTTTGGTGCTCGTTTATTATTTATAAGGTCACAAGTGCTCAAGAATCTAAAATGGTCAGTATATTTGGTGCTCAAAAACATATTTTGGTGCTCATTTAAACTGTTCCCATTAAATATTTTCTAATTAATTAAGATTCTAATAATTCTTGCATTAAATTCCTAAACATATCTAAACCACTTATATTCGCATCATAATACGGTAAGTCTTCTGAGTTCTTAATCCATCCAGCAATATTAGGAAATTCTTTCTCATCAATCGGTACCAGAACATTCAAAGACGTAACGGTGGCAATTAAACTCATGTCGGCTAGTGTGACGTTCTCACCAGCCGTCCAATTGTTACCTTCTAGGAATTTTTCCAAAAATCCATAAGCTCCTATTACTTCTTCAGCGTTTTCAGCTGGAACCTCATTCGTTTCTTTTCTTACAAGCGGCATCTAAAAATATTTAATTATAGCTTTTTTAACTTTGAACAAAAAAGTGTTAAAGTCTTACCACAATTCTTATCATTCTTGGAAATAATATTCCTGAATCAAAATGGAGCCTCTGGTTGATTACGGCGCGGTTGTATGGATCGTAAGGATATAGCGAATCATCCTTTCCATATTTTGTTACAAGATAAACATTAATAGCGTGGCTGTCCCAAATGATCACTCCATCATCATCTAGGGTTGGTACTGTATGTTGAGGGTTCATCTTATTGCAAACATAGGAATGTTAGAATTTACATAAAATCATTAAATGTTGTCGATGATTACATACTTTTAGGAAATCCGGCGTTAACTGCTCACCCTTTAATATATTGATCTTTATAAATTCCAAAGTAACCCCAAGGGCTTTAGCAGTTAATAAAACAGATCTGACTGGAGGACTTGTATCGAACATATACAATTTCGGAGCCATTTTTATCAAAACTATACTTCCCTCTATCTCGTCTGAATAGCAAAGTTCAACTGAACTGGTTATTACATTGTTACTATGCGCAAAATGAGGTCAGTTACGAAAACTTATTCAGACTACAAAGTCAAGGTATCGCAAGAGTTGATCGGATTGATTTTAATGGGTTTTTATAATTTAATGCTGGTAACATGTGGCAAATTATACAGGGTGCAAATGACAGATTGATAGATGATAACTTTGAAAGCATATTTTTGATTCGTCTTGTGTTAGTTCTTTCTTACTTTTTTTACTTTGGATATGAAATTATACAAATGTACTATTTTGCATTCCAAGATTTTTACCTTGAAAAAGCTATTGATTGGACTATTCTTTAAATAATTGAAGAGAAAAGTTTTAAATCGATATAACTAAACGTAAGTGTTCTTTTGTTTTATTTAGTTTATGATAGATCAATATAATTTATACGGAAGAACCGAATGGCAGATTTAGTATTTTTCTCGATTTTCTTTTAATTAATTAATTAAATTTTATTTTTTCGCCGGGTTTGCTGTAGTTCTTCTGGTTTTAACAGCTCTCTTCTTTCTTTACAAAATGGTACTCGT
This sequence comes from Ignelater luminosus, assembly GCA_011009095.1. Taxonomy (NCBI): domain Eukaryota; kingdom Metazoa; phylum Arthropoda; class Insecta; order Coleoptera; family Elateridae; genus Ignelater; species Ignelater luminosus. The sequence continues at coordinate 82,738 of VTPC01001678.1, forward strand.
AGTTTCTACAGTTCATTGTTCTAAAAATGTCTACATAGAGTATAATTAGAAAACTGCAATATTTAGTAAAAATCGGAATATTGACGAACGTACTAAAGAAAGATCACTTTTCTGTTTTTTTGCAAGTTTACACACGATTCTCAAGAATTATGTTATAGTGATAAGCTCTTGCAACCTACACATCAAATGATTTGGTAAGAGTAGCGGAAAGTTGTCTCTTTGTGATTGAATTCTAGCTGGATCTCTTATAGCTTGCGTTTTAGTCTGAATTCAAATTAAAATTTGATTGCAAAAGACTTATAAACAATTTAAAATATAATTTAGACCTTTTATTTATAATATTCTACAAGATTAAAAAATTTCTAATTAATATGCTTCTAAAATCTAAAGTAAAACGATACAAAAAATGTAAAAACTTAAACTTGTAAACACTTTGTTATAATAGTTTTAAAAAACTCAATAAATACTAAGTTTCTTCAAAAGCAAAATAATCATAAATTTGTAATGACTCACTCTTATAAGGTTAATAAGCAAAACGGAAGAAGCATAAGGACAGGCGGTATATCATGAACATGTTTTCAAGATTACAAATTCTCAAAGTAAGACTTGAAGTGTTTCAATTCTTGTTGATCACCAACAAAGCATGGTAGGGATTGTGCGCGTTTTATCCATGCTATAACATGAAGGTGGGCCTTTTGATCCAATTTTACGTGATAATCCAAGCTGGTGACAGTTGGAACTAAACTGAAGTCAGCTATTGTAACACTATCTCCAGTAGCCCAATGGCGAGCTTCTAGAAACTTTTCAAGAAAATCATAAGCAGACTTTACTTCCTCAACCAAGCGTGGTGGAACCTCTGTTATTTCTTTTTTTAAAAAGGCCAACTGAAAATTACAAAATTATAAATTAGATGTGGGTATTATCGTGTAATTAGGATAATTACATCAATTGTACGCAGTAGTGGATATAAAATTCCAGAATCAAAATGAAGTCGTTGATCAATCAAAGCTCGTCGATATAAATCTTTCGGATATAAAGTATCATTCTTTGCATATTTTCCCACGAGGTAAGCTATAATTGCGTGACTGTCCCAAATTACAATTCCTTTGTCATCCAAAGTAGGTGCTGTATGTTGCGGATTAAGCTAAACGTAAAACAAAATTCACATTAATTTCTCAAAGGATCATCGATTGTACTTTTACCTTTATAAATTCAGGCCCTAAATGATCACCTTTCGTGTAATCAAGCTCGTGATGTTCCAACCTGATATCCAGAGCTTTAGCTGTAATCATTACAGCTCGAACACCGGGACTTCCGTGAAATAAATACAATTTCGGGGGCATCACTTTGAATGTTTTTCAAGCACAAAAAGTTAAACGTATTCTTTGGTATTTGTACTTCAACTGCGACTATGCATTGCAAAACTGTAAACAAGCAGGGTAATTTTGTTATTAACGTTTTTATTAGTACAAAGACCTTGTGCTGTTATTAAACTGAATTTATCCCTACTTTTTTTATGATTAAATTGCCCTTTTTAAGGTTTAACAGCGAAAGTTATTGTTGTTACTAACTAATTTGTTTTTTACCAAAATTAATATCAACGACACTTTAAATTAGTTTTAAGTTGTTTTTCTTTTTTTATTAATCTATATAATTATTTTGTCGCCTAATTGAATGATATAGAAAGCTAGCAGGTATTTTATATTATTACAGCAGCTAAATAATAATAATTTGTCACGTAGAAACAATTTTTTGATGCATCTGAAAACAGTGGTGTAAACCAAAAAATTACACTGTTGCAACAACCCTGTCCTGCAACGAAAAAACGCCTTAATTCTGAAAATCATAGAGATATTGAGTGACATAGATGAAAAGAGATGGAGCATTTTAAAAATTTCTCTTATCACTTATTTTGAAGGTTAGAACTTTCTTGGTTTGCGTAGAAATAGATTTCAGTGCAAAGAAGCTAGCGATACCCTAATAAATTCAGTTTTGTTTATTTTCGAGTTAGGATGTTTTTACTTTGAAGGGCAGAACTAGTGCCGTTAAAGCTTAATGAAAGACTGCGTCAATGCCATGGTCAAGAATCAATCAAGTGACCAATCAAGAGTCGTTTGTTTCTTAATGTTTGAGGAATTGTTATATTATTCCAATAAATCAATGACCATGGAGATTGCAAATTCAGGCAAAAAAATGTTGCCGATTCAGTGAAAATCATTTTATCTCAAAGAGTTATCTTTGATAATTTCTCAGTATTTGTATATGTAATGAAATACAAAAGTCTAGTGCTTGACTGCTTTGTAAAACACAAAACATTGATGAAAGAGCAAACTGGGAAGAATATCAAAGTGACTACAGGTGACAATGTAACTGAACATTACAATTACAATAAATTCTGAAAATATTGTTTGAAAAAAGGCATTGTAAATTAGAAATTGATTCTATATTGTCCTAAACAAAACGCAAAGGCTAAATGTATAAATCCAACAATTATGGAAAAGGTTAGATGCACACTAAATGATTCAAATCTTGCAAAACGTTTTGCTTGCGGCTATAATGACAGCAGCAGTCTTTATAGATAACTTCTCATGCAAAAGCACTGGAAATAGATCCCCAAAAAAGATATGGTCAAACCAAGAATCTGATTTATCAATGCTGGAAAACTTTGTATGTCAGGCAGTGGTGCTGATACAAATGAAAAATCGTCTAAATGCATTTTACTTGGTTCTTGTACAATAAGAAATTCTTTCTCCGATAGTTCGTTATTTATCGATTTGGTTTCTGTAGGAATTAGCAATTGCAGCTAAGTTTAATTTAAATATTCGACAAATGGATGTAACAGTAACGTCTGAATCATCACCATACAGAGCATGACTTTAACAGAATTGCAAAGAGTCACTGATACCACTCACATTCTTCATTTCCTTCTAAATCAATGCCTTCAAGATACCTTCAGAGCGTCCAAACCTTTTCTTCAGAACATCTCCGGTATTTGTTAATATCACCGGCTAAACAGCTTCTTTTGCAAGATGACGAAGTGGCTTCTGTTGGCAAATGTGTTTTCCATTTCAAATTTTCGTGAACCAAACTACTTGACTATAACAACCTAGGCGGTTTTCAGAGTTCCAGTCAAAGAATAGAAGATTTTTTGCTGAAGGCTGCTTCGAGAGCATCTCCTTGACAACATAGGACGATTTAGCTTGAACCAACTTATAAGCTTCTGCTAAAGCTTTAGCTAATGTTTACGTTGAGCAAAAACTATAAGATTTTTGAGTTGGTTAACAGCATGTTTTATGTTCTCCTTCTTGGGTACATAACGACGTTGCGCATCTCTCTTTTCTTCTAAAAGCGCAGTTTCAAGTTCTTTTAGACTAACGTCTTCTTTTTTTTCTTCTTCATTTTATAGATCAACAAGTCGAGCTTCTACCTACAGTTCTGTTAATTATGAGAAAAGAAGTCGTTTCTTTTCGAAAGAAACTAAAGGTAGCAACTATTCAATGTTATCTGGAACAAACAAAGTTGCATTTAATCTAGTCATATAAAATCTAAACTACTTGTGGTCATGACAAATAGAAGAAAATCAGAAATAATATCTAATCTATTTCATATTGATCTATGCTCTTCCTCAGAGTGATTAAAAAAACAAAGGAACACAACGTTTAGCTATATATTAACTTGAAACAACTTGTCTTGTTATTTACTTAAAAAAGTAGTCACTTCGTTTTTATAAGCAGCTAAACATAGACATAATTTGATTGTTATGCATCACCGGTATTGAATTACGAAAACCCATTCAATTCAAACTAATCGTTTCTGGTGGTCGACCTTGATTATGTAATTTCAATTTGATAATATTCGTAGCATCTGAATTTAAAATTACGCTTAGCAGAGATCAGTTGAATTGTGTTACCCGACAGGATAAGTGAAAGTGCAGTTTAGATAAAAATGGCTCCAAAATTGTATATGTTAGATACAAGTCCCCCAGTCAGATCTGTTTTATTGACTGCTAAGGCACTTGGGATTGATTTGGAATTGATAAGGATCAATATATTTAAGGATGAGCACTTAACGCCAGAATTTTTAAAAGTAAGTAACCGACAACATTTGATAATTTTAGGTAAATCCTAACATTTTTATGTTTGTAATAAGATTAATCCTCAACATACAATACCAACCCTAGATGATGACGGAGTGATCGTTTGGGACAGTCATGCTATTAATATTTATCTTGTAACAAAATATGATAAAGATAATTTACTGTATCCTGACGAACCATATACACGCGCCGTAATCAATCAGAGGCTTCATTTTGATTCAGGAGTACTGTTTCCAACCGCATTAAAAATTATAGTGAGACTTTAACACTTTAGGTTTAAATTAGAAAAAACTATAAATAATAATTTTTAGATGCCTCTTGCCCTAAAAGAAACGAATGTGGTTCCACCTGAAAAAGCTGCAGAAATAATAGAAGCGTATGGATTTTTGGAAAAATTTTTGGAAGGTAACAAGTGGATGGCTGGCGAAAACGTTACACTAGCTGATATAAGTTTAATTGCTACCGTTACGTCTTTGGATGTTCTGGTACCGATTGACGAGAAGAACTTCCCCAATATAATTGCATGGATTAAGAACTCAGAAGACTTACCTTATTATGATGGAAATAAGAATGGTTTAGTTTTGTTTAGAAATTTTATGCAAGGATTATTAAAACCTTAATTTGTCAGCAAATAATCATACAGCAAGTTTGCATAATATGTTAATGATTTTTAAAGTTTTTAAGGCATTTCTAATAGATATAGTGTATCCAAAAATAAATTAATTGGAAATGCAATTTCCTAATATTTTCAAAAAAGTCTTAGTAATTAAAATAAAATGGAAATGAAAAATATGTTTCTGATTATTCTTTACCTTTAAAGTGATTTTTACAACAATAACAATCGTTGTTACAAAGATGTTTATCTATCTACGCATGCAGTAAATAATAATGCGCGTGACAAGAATGAAAGAAACTCATTTAAAATTGAAATTAAAAGAAGATTGTTGAATTCTAAAGAGCAGGCATTTAAATGAATTCTAATTTATGCTGATTTTGCACACAGGGGAGGAAAAACCCTTAAAATCACAACGACCTTTCGACTTTGCAGAACCGAAATTTATGTCTATGAACAGCTAGCTCCGATACCACAAAACCAAATATTTTCGAATTACATATAGCATTTTATTGTGTAATAGTTAATTTAAGTGGATTTTGTTCAAAATGACAATAAAACGTTTTTCTGGCAAAAGAATCACTTTGGTGTTTAGAAGAATGCAGTGCTTCCTTTGGGGACACTAGGAACTATGTAAAAAAATGATCAACTTATTATTACCATTATGGCATGCCAAAAGCAAAAAAATGTGCTTCACAAATCAAACTAATAAAACTATCAATAGTGTATTTTGAACCCATAACAGAAGGTTCTATTATTGTAAACTATCCAATGTTTATCAAAAAAACCTACAGATTTAGAACAGATATCAGATCTCAATCTTTATACCGTTTTTGATAGGTAACTTTTTTTAGTGAAGACAGCATCAATGTCATATACGCTGTTATAAAAATTGTAAGTCAGGGCCTACTCTGAATTCTATAATAAGAAAATGCATTGTAGCTAGTATGCCAATAAGACCCGTTTGCTCTTAGCCCAGCCAAACTCAGCAGTAGCCTTGAGCGTAGGTGAGGTAGTTATAGATATATTTAAAAAAAAATGATATCAAAATGAAATAATTGTATTAAGTAAGAGTGCAAATATAAAAAAAAATACAAGAAAATATACAAAAGCATCAATAGGTAAGTATTCAAAAAAAATTGCAAGTCACTTATTCTAACATAATTAGCTTAGGTTGGCATAACAAACAAAGTAATCACTAGAGTTATTGTGTATAACAATATAAAAAAATAAGATATAAACCCGCCAAAATAACATAATTTTAATGAGGGAGGAAATGAAATGAATAAGATGTTTTCATTTTATTTGTATAAACAAAAGATAATATAAGTCATGATCGTAATATCCATATAAAGAAGACAATTGAAGATATTAAATTTCATAATGGTTCTAAACCAATTTTCTCTGAGGAAGGAATTCCTTATGTTAAGAAACAATTAAAAAAACATGAAGACAGGTATAAAGAGATTTATCAATTTTTGAAGCTTGTTCTAAATTTGTAATATTGATTGGTAATGTATTTATAAGCCAAATTGAGGACATTTCAGCGGTTTAGAGCGTGTACTCTGTCTATTTAATTATTCCATATTCAATATCAAATTTGTACCGTTGATGTATACCTACTTCTCTGACCTTGTGCCTATTAAGAAAATAATATGTCTTTTATATTATGTTTAGGTCTTCAGACTGTTTTACATTATTGTTATTGTTTCTAGGTGATGAGTGATCAAGTAGCAAAACGAGCAAGTCTCATACGTGTTAATGTAGCATTTCTGTTCTTGCATGGTTATTTGATATATTTTTATCTTTGTAGAGCACGCCACCAAAGAAAATATGCAATTTAGTAAAAATGTAGGCCTTGAAGCATTCGTGGATAAAACGCTATTTATTAAAGTGTAATAGCAGCGTTGGCACCCAGGCGGTTTGGCAAATCGACACTTATCAATAGAATTTTTAAATGGGAACAAGAAACTCTTCAAAGACAATCAGTTAAAAACATGGAAAAAGGAAAAGGCTTTTTTTGATAAGTACTGCTAAGAGAATCTTGTCATACACGTGGACTTTAAAAGAATCAAGGGCATAAGTATAGATGATATTCTTGAGTCATTAAGGTTTGCTCATTTCCAAAGCATTTAATGCTCATAGTTACACTATAAAAGTGGTCAATGAAAAATATTCTTGGCCAGATAAGAAATTGGAGAAATTGGGCGTAATTGAAAATTTTAAGCGCTATTGGAAAAATTATAAAAATCTTACTGAAGTTGATGTGATCCATGGATTGCAGAGATTATCTCAGTGTTTACATGTGTACCATAACAAACCTGTGTATATATTGACAGATGAATACGATTTTCCTATAATTTAACTTATTGATCCTCTGATGTCCCAATTGTTGAAGAATAACCATAATATCAAGGAGATGCAAACAATGTTCAATATTATGAGTTTGTAAACTCTAAATTATCTTCTTATTTTGGATTTACAGGTGAAAAAGTGAACAGCCTGTTTGAAAAAGAAGAATTTGCTCCCATCAAACATGACTAAGTTAAAAAGTGGTATAACGGTTACACACTAACGCATACAAAGAACAATTTTAAAATATTTCGATGCAAGTAAAACGAGAAACAAATAATATTTTGCAAATTACTGTGTTGACTCTGAAAGCATTTCTGACCTAGAAGAACGTTTTGCAGAACCACAGATTCGGGAACTCATTGAATGTCTTATTGATGGAGAAAAGGTCAAAATAAGTACAAGATTTGCAAGATTTTCTAAACCAGACATATTGGACTTAAAACATTTGGTTCATCAGAAGCTTGGAGCAACGAATGTACGTCTTTTTTTGCAGTTTTTGACTGAGAATGGCTAATTCAACGTCGTATCCATTGGTAACAAAACAAGTACCACTCGGGCGCCAAATAACGAAATTAAAACGTTGCTGCGGAAAAAATGTTACCATATAGGGTTCTTTCAAGATAAATACCAGCTTTCCTCTAACAATATTCGTTTTTATATGAATGCATTAGAGTCATTGCTAAAACAATGAAACGAAACTGCATTTACTGGATTTGCAAACGCTATCCCTAATTTGTTTGATGGATTCTTCATGTCCATTTGGGAGGATGAATTTCATAGTATTCTCTTTACTTTGGCATATAATATCACAAGTTTATACTTCACAGTGAACTAAGCGTCCAGCAAAACATAAACATAAACAAACATAAACACAATACAAAGTCTATGTGAATAAAACTTTAGGATGATTTATGATTTTATACCTACGTATTTTCACAAAAATAGAAAAGTACTGATAAGCATTGATATATATATCTATCTTTTGTATGGTTTGCTCTAGTCCAGAAATAAAAAACCATTTTGGGGTGTCTAAAAATGAGGGCTTTTTCAGGATTGATGGTCGTGCCTATGATTCTCCTCGATAGACACATACCTATAAATGGTATAAGCTGTTGTGAAAGAGGAGATGCTGTAGTCTGAACAAAAACGGGGAATGTTTTGTTTTTTTTTTTTATTAACTCGGTAAATATTGGTTTGGAAATTTTAAGTCATTATGAGGACTTGGAAAATAAAGAACCTTTATAGAATTTCAATACTTTTTTAATTTTCTGTAATTTTTTATCGATTCTTCATTCTAGCCAATTGATTTGGTGCAGTAATGAAAGGGAATTTTGAAGTTTCAAAGAAATGAGAGATTTTAATATGATTTTGGACATTTTGATGATCTTAGCCATCTTTTTTAATTACCCAAACCACATTGGTAAAATATTTTGAGTCCTATAAGAAAGATGTATTAATAATTAATGATACATTGAAATCCGTATGTATGTCGTCGTGCCCAATTCTTGGTGGTCTATAGATATTGGGGTACTTTTAGAGTGCATAAAAATTAGGGTTTTTCTAAAGCATTTTTGATTCTTTATTAGTCTTTTCTATTGATTTTTTGCGTGTACCAAATGCCCTGGTCTTATATACTACTACCATCATATACTGACTACGCCAACCGTCTTTAACACCATTGACTGACTGCTTCACCATTAAAATCTCCAGCACCTTTGGGATTAACCTAAACAACGACTTAGTAATCAATCAGCTCCAAGTTTCAGTCGCATCTGTTACATCTATTGCCGCCGGATCAAGCATCAACCATCGCTGTCTTCAACTTCATTCCCTGCGTCTCAGCACCAATTATTCCATCTTCAACGGGCGCAAGAGGAGTTCGCAGCTCCTAAAATCACAGCTTGTATCAAAAAGTAAAAAATGTAATAAACAACGATGACACAGAAAGGCAGACCTGTTTGGTTTCTTAGCGATACGTGCCATGTCTTGCAATTGAACGTAATCATTGTAAGTATCATGAGATTAATAAGTGAAGGTATCTCGGTCGACTATAAAACTAAAACAGTTTGTCTTCTCTTATTAATTTTATGTACAAACGTTAAATCTCCCCAAAGATGTTGACACAAGAACAGAAAAAGTTTCTTCTAGAGCCATATTTTCGAAATGGTCGACAACAACCAAATGGTAAACGGCAGTATTCCATTGCCGCTTTCCGTATAGAATTTATCCAAAGATTCTCAAATGCCTTTTTAAATGCAAATCCGTTCAGAAACTGTTTTAGAGAGGTAGCATCAATATGCAATAAACGGAAAAGTGGTGGCCCTCGTATTAGAACCAATAAGATGGTGAATAACGCCAGAAACATAATGCAGGATGAACCAACAAGTTCCATAAAAAGGGTAGCTCAATTGTTAGATGTGAATTATGGAACTTGACGAAATATTTTACGAGGAGAACTTTAATTGTATCCTTGTAAATTACAAATATACTAGGAGTTGTTACCACCTGATTATAATAAAAGGGTAGCTTATTGCCAGTGGTTTAGAGATAACCTCAGAGATGACAAAACAACACGTAACAAGCTTTCTTATTTAGCAATCTGAATGGAATTCACACCATTTCATTTTATTTAAAAAATAAGCAAATGCGCAAAATTTGAACAATCCGGTCAAAAATTATTAAAAAAAATGTGATGATCTGACGTCACCTTTGAGTCGTCGTAACTCGTCAACGAGTTGACATAGGGAAAAAAACTTTTGCACCAACCGTGATCAATTTATCCATGAATGCTACCATATAGTGATTGGTATTGAGTTTGGATACACCCTGTATAATATCCTTTGTTGTAGTAAAAGAAAAGTGGCTACAATCGGCACTGATCTTATTGATATAGAAACCATCAAGTGCGAACTGTAAAACATTCAGTAGGCAGTAAATGACAGGGTGGATGATGACATCGCTGGAGAATGCAATTCAACAGTTGATTATAGAACTTTAGGGCGTATTTCCTTAATTATATTGCGAGACATTTAAAAAAAACTTGCATTAATTATAGAATAGATATTACCTACATTGTAATTGCATAGTAAAGTTTTTGTGACATTTTACATAATGCGTTATTAAATTGGAATTTCTCATTTTACAATTTTTCCTTGCATTTAATGTGCAGTTTTAGGTACTTTAGGATTATTTAGACATGCTCACGCTACACTACAAATATTGTAATATTTATTTTTGTATACATTTTCCACTATTTCAAATTTCATTTTAATCTTTTGTTTAAAAATCATTCATTCGCTGAAAATAGTGTTATTCCAAAATGAGAAGGTAATTTAGTTTTTAGGTTCACCCTGTATGTCAAATTTAAATATGGTTAAGTCACACACGTAATATTAAATCTGTTTAATTTTTGATTTCTATTTTTGGTTCTTTATTTAACCTTTTTATCTACAACATGTAAACAAATCATACAAGGATGCATCATTTAGAGAATCCCCCACTATTATGATTAACTCTACGGTCTTGTTTATCAGTCATACACAACAATTTAAAACAATTTCCTATCAAATCTTTGCCTCGTCATTTAATAGTATTGTAACACAGATTGAAAAATTAAACCCATAAGTTACGCGTATGTTGTATAACGTTGAAGCAAATTCATCGTTTTTTAATTTTTTTAATTTGTAATTGTTTGTCGAAGAAAAACTCAAATGAGGCCCAAATTATATATAATGCAAGAAAGTGCTCCTTCACGTGCTGTTTTATTAACAACAAAAGCACTGAATATTGAATTGGAATTAATCCAGTTAGATGTAGCAAATGGAGCTCATTTGAATCCTGATTACTTAAAGGTAAACCGATCTTAGTATTACTTATTGTCAATGTATAAAATTCTCTTTTAACTTTAGCTCAATCCTCAACACACAATTCCAACTTTAGATGATAACAGTAAAGTTATTTGTGATAGTCACGCAATTAATACCTATTTAATCACTACTTACTCAAATAACAAATCGTTATACCCAGAGGATCCATATGAAAGAGCTCTAGTTGATCAAAAACTCTATTTTGAAGCCACCGTTTTATTTCCACCCCTTAGAAATACAGCGGTAAAACAAATAATAAATTCAAATATTTCTATGATATTCTCTATAGGTAATGTTTTAGATGGGACTTTCTTATAAATTGATCGACAAAATTGAACAAGAAAAAATTGATCAAATGAAGCAAGGATATGAATTTCTAAATAATTTTCTAGATGGGCAACAATGGGTTACTGGTAGTAACATAACGTTAGCTGATTTGACTTTAATAGCTACTGTCACAACTATGGATATTTTTGTACCTATTGATCCTGAGAAATATCCCAATATATCAGCATGGATTCAAAGAGCAGAAGCTTTACCATACTATGAAGTTAATAAAATGGGACTTAGTGGTTTACGAAAAATATTTGCTGATTTAGGAATTTCGCTTTGAGAGTTGCAGCAGAATGTATTAGTGTACCATAATAATATTATTCCTTAATAAATAATAATAATAAACTTATCTTTCTTGCTTGATTTTTCAGTATGACTACTTTTGGAAAGATGATCAAGTGACAACTAACTTGATATCTAGCAAAAAGCTAAATTATCACTGATTAACAAATTGAAACTTTTTTTTCTGGTTCCTAGTTACAAATAGGTGATCTTCAATAATTTTTTCATGCTGAATCCAAATCTGCATTTGGCTTTCCCCAGCACGTGTAGTTTCCGAGGAAAACATGATTTTGTTTCGAAATAAAACGCTAAAGTAATTAGGTGCATTTTATATTACAAATTAGGGCCTTCTCTAATCAGTAACCAAAAGTAGTCACCCAACATGTTCCAATTCCATCTTTCCTGGTACCAGTTTTCCAACTTTGAAAGGTCTTGATGGAAACGCTCCCCATGCTCACCACTTACAGCTCCCAAATTGTCTGGGAAAAATCCAAATGGGAATATAAATAATGCATCTTTAGCGACATATTATATCCCATTCTACGGTAAGTTGTCAACATTTCGTCGACGAGGTTTTTGAAATCTTCCGCTCTGTTGTTGCCCAGAAAGCCCTTTACGATAGATTTGAAACAATTCCACGCCACTTTTTCTTTTCCTTGTAGAACCGCACCGAAACCGCAGTCATTCATTAATTGCCAAATTTGGGAACCCACAAATATGCCTTCCTTTATTTTAGCTTTGCTGAGTTTTGGAAATTTTTCTTCCGCCACGGTCCATACCATACAAAATTCTTTATCAGCCCTAATACTATATGCAAAGATGTTGTTTATATTCACAAGGCTTTCAGATAAAATATCTTTTTCTCCCACATCCATCTGTTTAGTTGGCCAACTTTTCACAATATAATGCTGCGATTTAGCACGACTGTCGCACTCGCACAAAAAGCAACTGTATTTTGTAAATCCCACTTGCATTCCTAATAACAAAGCTATAACTTTCAAATCTCCACATATTTTCCACTCTTATCATTTATAGTCTACGCTCGTTAAAAGACATTTCATAGTTTCATAAAATTCCTTTAGGTGAACTAAATATGCAATGGAAACTAAAGATAATGCATTGCCATTGTGCAATAGAACTGCTTTCAAACTAAATTTAGATGCATCAATAAACAGTCACCATTCTTCTGGTTAGTGTTTACGTTCAAGAGTTTCCATCAAACCGTCAAAATCACTGCAGTAGGTAAGATTGTCGTCTATAGAATAAAACTCAGAAAACTTCTTTTCGCGGTTGCGGAAATGACTAATGACTACTGTGTTCCAATAAATTCCAATTTTTCAATCGGGAGCCAAGCAGCTCGGTTTTGTTTTTGCTTAAGTTCAAATCACAAACTAAATCGTTTAGTTGTGCCTGTGTGATCAAATGTGGCTCAGTGGGATCTGGAGGAATAAACTTTGGATCATTGCTAGAAACAACGTCGACATTTTTTCATTTGATCCTTTAAATGTTTCTGGTGGGACAGGAACTGGAAGATCAGTACAATAATCAACGGATCTTATTGCCGATGTTAAATTAAGATACACAACGGATTTTTTATTTTTGCAGAGAAGCCCGCTATCTTTGTTATGCAGAAGTAACAATCGGTTAGATGATTCTTTTGTCCTCTGCATATCATAGGTACTGCGAAGGGCATACATACACGGGAACCTTTTATCCAGTGTCGAAGGCGATTTGCACAAGAAACACAACAAATATGTGGTGCCCATTGCTTATCGTGATCTCTAACTTGACATCCAAAGTACAGACGATAAGCTCTTCTTATTAGCGCAGTAAAACATCATTTTTGGTGTTTAGCAGCAAACGCAACAAAAACTGCCCGGATCGTTTGCACATTTACGGGACATGATTGATGTTTCTATAGTTATCACTCACAACACAAAAAATTTTCTTTGTTAAGCAGTGATAATGCAACTTTATAAAACTTCACTCGCTCCACGAAACAGTACTAACACTGAAACAGGTTGATACATAAGTGATCTCATTTATGGAAAATTGAAATAATATTTACAAATGTTTATCAAAGTGACATACCTGTTGATGACATATTAATAGCTTTCTAATATATGCGGAATCCAATTACCTCATTCCCAAAACTTCTTATCGCTAATACGTAATTACGTAATGTAATTATAATTACACTGCCCACTGGAACTTCAAATGCATACAATTCAAAAACTACACGTGATAGAAAAAATCTGAAAGCAGATTTGAATTCAGAATGAAAAGTTACATAATGTATGTATATGGATCCATGTATGAGCTGCACCATCGATCGACCGAAATGAGTGATAATTTTAAAGTGGATGGTCTGAGCTGTAAGCTAGAGAAGGAAAGAGCTTCAGATCTAATTCCCTAATTTCTTGTCGAGTTCCAATGGCTGTATGAGGTCCAATGTTAAATTCATGCAGCGTCTATTAGCCTTCCAATTTGATGATAACCAAGTTCTACTGACAACTTACGGGTGCCTTTCGATGGACTCTCTTCAACAGTGTCCCGTAGTTCATAGTTCCCGTAGCACATTTTTACATCTCCTTTATTAAATTCTTTGAGTTAACGTTGTACCATGTCACATATTTTTGTAACTGCGACGGTTGCAGAGTGATCTCTCGTTTCCAATAATGACTCAAGAGTATCAATATTTTGTATTTTTCGTCGGTCATTTTGACGTATCAATAATTGGTATTCAATAACAAATCATAATTATTTATTATTTATATCTTGACCTTGTGCCATCTAAAAATAACTGCACGTTAAAAGTATAATTTGATAAATAAGCAAATATTATTCCTTCTTTTCTGTTGTTTTCATAAAAAATAAGTAACGGACACTAGAAATACTTAGAAACAGATTAAATTTAAAACTAAGTTAAATCAAAGTTTATTTTAGTCATTATAAAGCAAGTGCAAATCTTTTCAAATTTAATTAAAATTGCAATTATTAAAGGTCAAAGTCCTTATCAGTTGCTGTATAGTCGAGTTAACAAACCGTCGTTGCTTAAAAATAGTTAATGTGGTCTAAAAGATTAAGAAGTCTCTCGTACAAATTGATTAAGGCTGAAAATTAAAGAAGTTATTTTTAGGCGCATTCAATTGAAATGTCCTTTAGTTAAGAACATGCCAGACATTTATTTACAGGAAGTAAACACTGAGATAATTTTGTTGTGTTTACCTATGAAACAATCACTTCAACTTTATAAATAATTATAATAGAAATTCCTAAGGAAAACTAACAATAATTAAAATGTATGATATGAGAGGAAATTCTATCTAATTAATTTTAAACATCAAGTATACTTAATATTACTGTCTTTCTTTACTAGATGTTTTTAAAAATTTAGCTGTCTACAAATATGATATAAAACCATTTTATTCAAAGCTAAAAGCCAATTAAAAACGTATTGTGTTACAGTTCTGATTACATACAGATCAATCCTAGGTAAATATTGATAAGTTTGCGCCAAAGTTCATCAATTATACAGTACCACAGAAAAGTCCCGACCAACTAATAAATAAAACGGTTTATTGTTCACTGTCTTGGCAGGTCTAATAAGTTTCTAATCAAAACCAGAAATAAAATGACTCAAACGCTTTGGTAAAAATAAACAACCTTAACCTTTTTTTGCAAAAACTAGAAAAGTTCCAAACGATTTTGCTTGATGATCGACAGCAATCGAGCTACCTAAAAGTTTTGCTGTTTCTAAAATTCCATGTATCGTAAGAGAACTGCTGAACTGCTCTGTTTTTGCTGTGACTCTGCTGTTTGTGTTTCTTTTTGACGGTCGATGATGAAAGAGACTTGAGTTTTGCCGTCGCAGGGCAATTGATATTAATTTCTTCTTTAGCCATCCATCAATTGGTGGCATCTGATGAAAAAGGCCCGTGATCACTGTGTCTGAAGTTAGAAGCGGAACTGCTTGTAGATAGTCTAGGACCCCCAATCTCATGGTGATGGTGATAGTATTCAGAGTCGGTGGTCGTTGAGGTGAATCGTCCACTCCAAAATGGTGGTGCATTGTTACCAAGAATTCAGTTAGACTGAAATACGTCAAAGTCGTTAGTGAAAAACACTCAGTTGACAAAATGCACCAGCAGTGGAACTGAGCTTGGGAATATAGTTAGTTAGGAAGACCTGAACAATGTTCATGGCCTGGAAAATGATAATAAAGACAGTTTCTTTTTAAAATCAGAAATGGACGTATCGGACCTTTTCGCATTACACCGTAAAACCATTCTATAAACCACATCGTCCATTGGAAGCCTTGGAGATAGATGGCCTAAGGCCTTTAAACTCAAAAGCTGCCTTGAGCAGCAGTGACGTGACTGGAAATTCCAACACCTAGCTAGTGCCTTTACTCAACACACTGAGCTAAGTTTCATCGTCATTGTCGTTGCTTATGGTTCATGGTTGATTTCTAGGTACTCTCAGTAAAGTAGAGACCAACGTAAAAAAAAGATGAAATTGGTATCACAGCAAGTCAAAGGTGATTGATGATTCTATAGATATGATAGTCATCATTTCACTGATATAGATAAGGTCCTTTTCTTGGTATCACACGTCAGATAGCAACAAAAAACAGAAAAGGGAAAAAAGAAGAAAGCGATGCTTTTCCAAATGACAGTAGAATTTTTGCGAAAACCCATAAGAACGTCGCCTTGCAGGAAACCTTCTGTTATTATAAAGCACACTATTTTCAACCCCTTCCCCTTCTCCACCAAAATATAAAAATGAATACTCGTAGACTAAATTTTGTTTTTATATTTTTTGTTACAAATAAACATTTCAAATATATATTCCTTAAACTCCAACCGAAGCTCAGTCCTAGTTACGGCCTTGATTCCTGCTGATGATCAATGATGGATAAGATTGTTTGCAGCAATGCAGTGCAGTCAATGTTAATTTCTGGCCATCAAAGTCGCTAGGGACTGTTAGAAAAGTTATTTTTTTCTTTATTTATTTCTAATAGAGTAAACATGAAGGATGAAATAAAACACACAAGAGATCCAACCATCTCTTGCTAGTGGCAACTGACGTAAAGAGCCCGAAATTGCTTCATCTGAAACTAAAAGCTAAACTTTTTATAGATGACCTGGGATCACCAACCATGGATTGTCTAAAGCGATGATGGTGATGGTGCTCGAAGTCGGTGATCGTTAAAGTAAACTCTCAGACGCCCTGAAACTTTCCAGCCCAAGACGGCATTTAGAGTGGTGATGCTGTGTCAGTATCTAGGACTAAGATATGTCAAAGTCGCTATTGAAATACATACAGTTGGCGAAGCGCACCAATATCAAAGCTTTACTTGTGAAATATAGTTAGTTAGGAAGACCAGACAGAACGGTTGGGTTTTTCAAATTTCTTGGTAGATGCAGTGGGACTTTGGCTACTTGCGTATTACCTCACTTCGTTGGCGTTCATTGCAAAATTATCTTAGAGAGCGCGAGTAAGTTGGCGGCAGCTACAGACGAGCTTCTTTTTATAGCTCCTAGGGAACGTCTGAAACGATAATGGTGCAACAGGAGATTTCAAACTCCAGTGAGAGTGGCAGGTTGCCTCCGTGGTAATTAATTGGAAAGTAGTGAGAACTATCTACTGTCTTCAGTTAACAGCACAACACCTGGTACTGAATTGTTGTCGTTGTCGTCATTCATGGTTGATGGTTGATTATGATGATGATAACCTTGTTGATGTAGGAAGAGTCGTTTTTCTGATAACAGACACCAGACGGCGGCAAAGAACAACAAAGGTAAAAAAATGACATTTTTCTAGATGACAACATAATTTTCAAGAAAGCTCACAGGAACGCCGCCTCAGAAAAGCTTTTGCCATCATGGAACACGCTACTTTTATGCATGCCTTGGGGTTTTTCTAGGCAATAATCAAAATTAGAAATATACGAAAAGAATTCTGCATTATCTATGCAATAGTAAACCTTACAACTGATATAATATTTAAACAAAAAATTGTTATAAAACTTAAATATTTTATTTCAAACGTTTTATAAATCAAGCTAATAGTGTTTTTATTACATTCCTAAAATCATCCAGACCTTTTTGATTTACATGATAATAAGGTAGTTGCTGTCCTCTTTTAATCCAAGCTGTAACGTTAGGAAATTTACTTGCATTTATTGGCACCAAGACATCTAAAGATGTGGTAGATGTTAGTAAACAGAAATCAGCTAAAGTGAGTTGATCACCAGCTATCCATTGGTGCCCATCTAAAAACTTTTCCAAAAATTCATACGCTTGAATAGATTCATCGATAAGTTCTTGCGAAATTGTTTTCACACCTTTATATTTCATAAGTCTCTAGAACGTTATTAAATATTAAATAAGATTTATCTAGGTAGAAAAAGAGTACTTACAACAATATGTCTCAGTAGATAAAAGACGGTGCCTGAATTAAAGTGGAATCTTTGATCAACCACTGCTCTTTTATAAAGATCCTTAGGATATAGCGAATCATCTTTGGCATATTTTGTAAAAAGGTAAACGCTGATCGCATGACTGTCCCAGATTACTTTTCCATCGTCTTCAAGAGTTGGAATTGTGTGTTGAGGATTCAACTATAAATTTAATGTTTACTTTATCTTATAACTAAAACTAGAAACATTAATTTGTTGTTACCTTTAGAAATGCAGGATCTAGTTGGTCAAGTTTTTTTAAATCGATTTCCGAATAATCTAATTTAATGCCCAAAGCTTCTGCTGTTAAATAAACAAATCTACATGGTGGACTATAGTCCATTTTGTGTAATTTTGGTGCCATCGTCAAAAATTGAATTACCTCGGAGTGATTATTATTAAGTTATGTATATCACTAAAAATAAATGAAATTGTAAATGCCACGTTATCTCATTCACATAATGATAAGTCACGATAATTAGACAAATCTAAGTACAAACAGCAAAAACTTAATATATAAAAACAACTTGACCTTTTTATCACTGTAATTAACTGTTACTAACGTAACACATTCTTTGGGTCACGTAAAGATACATAAAAGTGATACAAAAATTGGTTGTAATAATCGTTTTGTCATCTCAATAATTTTAAATTTAATTTAGTCGACAAAAGTCTCAGGATTTCAGAAAATCATGACGCAAAGTTAAATTTTAATGACTAATGGGCTGCTGATGAAATTAATGCTTACTTGATGAATTGCAGTTTTAATCAACGTAAGAGGTAAATAAATCAATTGCCTAATGTTAATATATAACGACTTACAATAGATAAAGATTTTTAGACAATATTTTTCATGGTAAGATTTATTTGGAATACTAGATGACGGATTTGTATGCATTAGAAAACAATATCTGAAATATGAAATGTTCGTTTCTTCTAAAATTATTATTATTACACGTTATCAACCTCACAATTCCAATTCACCAAATGAATATTTTTTATCTACTAGCTCCGCAAAATCAGCGGCCTCGGGCATGAGTTAGCAGCTGGAGCTGGAAATTTTGAAATAACGTACACATAACATGTTAATACAAGTACATTATTTATTATAAGCATAATTATATATAATAATAGATCTGAGAACAAGAGACTACGGATTAATGATCACCGTTGACGTCAAAAACGTTTTTAGCTCGGCCCCGTGGGAAGGGATAATAAAGGAGCTAATCAACAGAAATATACCGAGATATCTGGTAAAGATGATATGCAGCTACTTCACGGATAGACACCTGAACGTAGGAGACAAGCAGAAAATAAAGGTTTCCAGAGGAGCCTCACAGGGCTCTATATTAGGTCCTCTTCTTTGGAATATCTTTTACGAAAATATCCTCCGATTGGAGCAACCAACAATAGAGACAGAAACGAGGAACAACTAAGAATGAAGACAAACATAGCGCTCCGACGACTCAACAACTGGTTCCATCGCAACAAACTGGAGCTCGTGCCACAAAAACCAAAGCAGTGTTATTAGTTGGGCGTAACTTCATTAAAGGATCAACCGTGGAGTTCAAAGAGGTCAGAGTGACGACCGTGGAGACCCTAAAATACCTTGAAGTTTGAGTTAGCAGAAACATGGCACATTAAAAAAATCATGAACAAAGCGGAAAGGATCGCGAGTAAACTCGGCAGATTGATGCCAAATAACGATATCAAGAAAAAAGAGACTAACACGTGTTGATACTACCAGGACGAAGACGATGTAGAGCACACTTTTTTGTTTGCCCAAAATAAGAAAAGAAAAGAACAAGGTGCGAATTAGATATTAGTACAGAGCTGAGTAAGCACACAATAGTTCCAGAAATGTTAGCCAGAAGGATACCTAGAAAGTATCCGTATATATACAAAAGATTATGATCAACAAACAAGAAGACGAACGCTTGAAAAGGAACAGAACATGGATGTAACATAAATGTAAACTGCAAAGACCCGGTCCATCGCATGGACGTTTCCTGGGGACCACTTGTTTGGCTAGTACATCATGTACGTCAACTAAGCCCCGAAGTGCAATATAACAACAAATTAGAGAGGGAAGCTGAAGCTATTAACTATTACTAATTCAGAAAACCATAAGCAGTTGAAGAAAATTTACATCGACACCTACCCAATTCAGGCTGAATAGGACGCACATATGCATCGAACACAAGTTTGTCAGAACACAGATTCATCAGCTGCGATGATCACAATCCTTGAAAGAAAATTCATTAAAAAAGTCTTCAGGCCAGAACTTTGCAAGTGGAAGTGTCCTCTCAGAAAATTCTAAAAAAGGAATAGGGCTCTAACCTCCAATTCCTCTTCCAATTTTTATAAATTATCAAAGTTCTAACCTTGAAAGGAATATTGTTTTCAACGTTTCTATTCTTGGTTTGAAGGAGATAATTCTTGTTGAATGTTAAATGTTGACCAGTTGTGCCAGTAAAACGAATGCAAATTCATGAAGTTGTTTTATGTTGCAATCTGAGTTTAAAACGCATCGAGATATTTGTAAACTGTTAAACTGAGACGAATTTTGCTAAATTTGCTAATCATTCTTTGGGCAGATTATTGGGTACCGGTTGATGTCAGTCTCAATTTAGTTGCTATAAGTTTTGTATCAGCAACTTGGCTAGAGCTATAACTGATCATGCAATGTCTGGATTTTCAGGTACTTGATAACCTGTGTTATAAATATGCTTCAGGATCCTAACTGATCTCAGGAATTCTAATTAGCTTATTTGTATCTTTGAATGGGAGTAGATTTGACTGACAAAACAAGCACTGCCCCCAGGAACGCACAAATGGGCTGTTTTTGGGCTGGGTTTTGCGCATGTTAACCAGAACATTGCTTTGAGCATCTCCAGCAATTCTCAGTTCGTTTTTTCAAATATCCCGGTCAAAATCTAATCATACTAGACTAAAATAAGAATGCACAATTTTTATTAATTTCATTTTAAAAGAAATTGAAGCAAGTTTCAATTCGGAAGGTAACTATTGTTATGTAATCTGGATGAGTCTGTTGCACTATCTGAGTATTGTTCTGATAAAGCTCCTAAATCTACTTCCCATGGCTACCGACTTGATTTACTGTCAAAGTGTAATTTAAAAACTAGCAATTATTCTTAAAAGTGTTCTAAGTTAAATAAGATTTCTATTTAGATTACACAGGCCGAGTATTTAGAGTTGATTTCATATGAATTTGATGCCCTGAATTCAAATATGGCATTAGTTTTTGACTAGGAGCTCAAATTTCTGATATATAATATTTTAGTAAATACAACTATATATATTTATACAAATTATATATATGTATATACCAAATACAAAGATAGAGAAAAAAGTCATCGATGAAACCAACTAGTCACTGAACACTTCGGAATGTATTTTGGAATAGTCCCTTTTTAAACTTCAACAGTAATCTGCCATCATGCGCGTATCCCATCTACCTTGGTAGCGGTCCTCCATAGTTTTATTATCCTGATGAAATCTTTCACCTTGTTGCTCACTGGTGTCTCCGAAATTTTAGGAAAACGGTCTAAGTGGCCGAGTAAACAGTGCACCTTAATGCTTATGCTACACCCAAGGAATTTAAAACTGTTAAGCATCTCGTTTACCAGTTCAAGATAGTTTTCAGTTTTGCGTTTGGCCAAAAAATTCCCGACAACTGCAACAAATGAAGTCCAGGCTTTTTGCTCAGTTTCATTAATCGAATTTACGAAGGCAGGATCGTTAATGAGATGTCTTATTTGTGGGCCGTCAAATATTTCTGCTTTAATTTTTTCCATACTCAACTAAGTCATTTTTTCCCTATATATGCAAAGCATGATCCGTTCTTATCAAGGCCCAGCTTGATATGTAGTGGAGAAAGGATGATTTTCTCTCGTCCAACTAAGGGGTCGTTAATGACATTATTTTCCCCAACATTTATGTTTTCTCTCTTAGGCCACTCTTTTCTAACCAAGTGGTGTATTTTGTTTCTGCTATCGCAGAGATACAAGAAACAAAGATATGTGATGCGGCCACTTTGCTGTCCAAAGAGAAAGATTACCATTTTTAAGTCCACACAAATCACCCATTGATGTTTATGATACTTTATCTTCTCCAAAACCAAAGCTATGGTGTTATATTCTTCTTTCATTTTCGTCGAGTGAGCAATTGGTATTGAACCATATTTGATCCCATTGTGCAGAAGGACACATTTCAAACTTTCATCATCTGGAAAATATTCAGAAAGAGCCATTTTTCCATGAGTCCTCTAATTTTGTGACAAAATACAAGATTGTTTTTTTGAGAGAAGAAGGGTAGCAGACACGGTAAAAGGTGATTTCGGTTCTTTGTTCCAGTAAATTCTTGTCGTTCAACCTGGAAGCCAGTAATTCAGAAGCTTCTTTTGACAGATTGATTGATTTAACTCATTCTGGTTGAAACGTTGAGGAATTGATGACATCCCTTCATAATCACTGTGACTGTGACAGAAGGTTGATCAGAGGGAGAATATTCGTCCTCACTGACCTCTGATAGCTGATGAAGCGTTGGTGTCGGCACTTCCTCTGAGTGAGGGACCGGGCGTCTTGCAGAGACTAAATCAGGATAAGTCTACTCGCTACGGCTGTTTTGATTGATTCCAGTAATATTTACTAAGCAGAAATAACAGTCATCAAAGTGGGTTTTGGGTTCTCTTCAAATTATCGGTATGCCGAATTTCAGACTTTTTCTTTTCCCGGTAGTCCACTGTCGTAAATGTTCGGTACAAGTTTTACAGACCTGATGCGGTGCCCAGGTTTTATCCTGATCGCAAACCCTAACATTAAAGTATCCAAGATAAGCTCTTTTTACAAAGTCACTAACAGTTTTTCTGTTTCCTTTTAAGGTGCATTTTCCGCATATGTAGCAAAACACATCAGGATGATTTACACAACTTTTTCTACTTGAACTCATGTTATTTGTATTCAACAAAACAAATACAACAATCTACAACCCAGTAAGTTTTAGGTTAACTTTATAACAACTATTTCGGAAACACAAATATCACGCAAGGCCAACTTCAATCTGCGCTGCACGGTAAGAACTCACAGACCAACCTCAACTCTTAGTTCAAGCGTTGAAGGTTACTTCAGTGAACGTTACCCAAAGCCAGTTGATTGTGATACAAAGTATCGACACCAAACAAAATACGATCGCAAATTGAGCTTAATAACGATTTTTCCCGCTAGCGGTGCTGTTTTTCTAAATTAAATTTGACAAGTCTAAACGTCGTTTATAAGTATGAGGTTATTAAAACTTAAATTTTAGAAAAATGTAACAAATAATGCGTTTCTGGAAACTAAACTTGTATTTTTGATCTGATCATACAAGTTGCATGACAGAGTTATTTGGATTAACCCGATTTATTCAGAAACGATTGCGTAACCATTACGAAATCTGTTTTGCAGTAATTTATAAAAAAATAATTGTGAATGTGATGAAAATGACAGCGAGGAAATAGAAAATTTGCACCTGCTCATATAAACTTTTCAAAGAATAAAGAAAACCAACCACTAGGAATTAATAATTGCTTTTTCCTAAAGTTTAAATTTTAATAATCTCAATCTTATGAATTGACGTGACTTGTCAAATTTAAAGTGGAACAACAGTGCCTCTAGCGGAGAGAAAATCGTTAATGAGCTCAATTTGCGATCGTATTTTGTTTAATGTCGGTATTTTGTATCACAATCAACTAGCTTTGACGTTATCGGACAGACAATGCCATCTAGTGGATTTTCCTGGAATTAACTGCACGGCAGACTGACAATAAGGCAAATATACAGGAAACAATCCTTGTATAAGAGAATTAGAACTGCACATTTTGTGTAGAACTGCACGTTAAAAAACAACTGATCTAAAAAAGTAGGGCAGTTAGAGAAAAACTGATTTCATATTTAGATTCAGCGCCCCAATACAAATTATCATTCTTTGAATATTGGCTATTTGGTGTTCATTTTCGAAATTAAATAAGCCAGAAATTCTGTTAATTGCAGTTATTGTTAGAACAATATAAACAGAGAAATCGAATGTAGATCATTGATCAAAAACCTCACATAAAAAATAAAAAATCCTGTGTACTATCATTTTTATTCATACAATATCTGCACACCAATAATACATTTTACAATTATAAAATTCTGAACTTCATAGCAAGAAAAAATCTCTTATAAATTGTCTAAAACAATAATGATTTTTTACAAAAACGTAATAAAAAGGTAGTACTTCCATTCTTTTTATCCATTCATCTATACGAGGAAACTTATCTAACTTTAAAGGTACAAGTAAATCCAAAGATAAAATCGATGACAATAAACTAAAATCAGCAACCGTCATTTGGTCACCTGCAGTCCAGAAATGCCCCTCTCTTAAAAATTCTTCTAAAAACCCGTAAGCATCATTAACCTCATGGACTAAATGACGAGGAATAGTTGTAACTTCTTCCGTAATAATGTGTCTCTGAAAACATTAACCGAACGTATTTATTTTTTAACAAACTGATACTACATACAATAAGAGTTTTAAAAAGTGGAAATAAAACTTCTGAATCAAAATGGAGCCTCTCATTAACAAGTGCTCTTTTATATACATCTCTAGGATATAAATTATCATTTTTTCCATATTTTGAAGCTAGATAAACGATAATAGCATGACTGTTTCGAATGACATGTTGGTTGTCTTCCAAAGAAAGAATGGCATGTTGTGGTTTAAGCTAAAATGTGTATTATTATTATTATTATTATTATCAACTTGTTATTATTGAAGAATTTAATATTCTTACCAACATAAATTGTGGCCTCAATAGATAATCATCTGATTTTTTAATTTCTTGGCAATCCAGTGTCAATGAAACTGCTTCTGCTGTTAGATATATAGAGGCAACTGGTGGATATAAATCCATTTTGTATAATTTCGGTGCCATTGCAATAAATTGTTACTGGTACAACTAGACACCTGCAGGTCACATTAACAACTGAACTTTTAGGTTGTATTTGTTGAATAGGGAATGTAACTATCATACAGAAATTAGAAACAATTTTCAGAAAATTCAAATTTTCTGTTGACTTAAATTAACAAGAATTTTTAAAAATAGCATCTTTATGGGCTTTAATGAATCGTTCAGACCCATGCCGTTTGTTCCTACTGACGCGTAGTCTTAATCTTGTTAAATTTAATTTTGCTTTGTCAGATAAATTGTAAGAATGCACAAATACAGTTCGTTTCCTGTGGTTGCCAAAATGTTACAAGTGTCAATTTTTTGTTTTACTGACTTGACTTTCCATTTCTTCGGATATTTGGGCAAAACTAAATTACAGTAAGTAGCTCTAGCTTAAATAGAAGTAGATGCCTTATCGTTGTTATTTGCCAAACTTTGTTTGTTTTGCCAGGATAGATTAATCATCAAAGAAGACATTGGGAACTTAAAGAATACGTTTTGGTACTCTTTCATAGGTTGTCCACCTGTCTGTTATCAAGTAATCACTCATCCAGGATCTTTTTGACAAGGTTGTACATTTTCGTCCCTGTCCCCATCCAAAGATCACCAATTTCAATTCATAAACATGTCAGATTTCAACAGGAATACAAATACGAGTAACAGAGTAATGTATTTTTACATCTTAATACTTATTACGCAATAAAAAACAATTTTGCTAAAATAATTCTGTTCCGTAGAAAGGATTTTCTTTTTTAGCCTCTACAAATGACTCTTCAAGTTGCTTTCTTGCTCGCGACTTCTGTTGTCTTGCCAACTATGAAGCTTCTTCAAAATTATTTTCAGATTTATTAATTCTGTCTAAGTCTTCTTTTCTTAGTCGTTTTATACAGAACATGCCAGTCTCGATACGGCATCTGGCAATATTGCTATCTTTACAATATTCAATTATTGAAACTAACACATTTTTTTTGTACGTGTCCTAGACACTCTAACTTTTTACTATTGATGGCATCCCCATAGGGCTTTTTTCAACGACATTTAAAAATTCCTTAGAATCTTCATCACCTAGGTACTAAGTATACTCTTTTGCTAGATACCATCGATAGATATTGACAGATCTCTTTTTCCACCATGCCTTCTCCACAGCAGCAGCCATAGAATTTTTCGTAATCTGTTCTGTAGCAGACAGGAGCATCTGAAAACAGTTTAATGATGTAGTATATCAACCTGATGCAGTGCAATGAAAGTATGCAGACTGAAACAGTCACTGGCTTACCTTTTTGATTGGCTGGACTTTGAGCGTTGGTGGCGGTAGATTCATCAGCCCACAAAACGTTTCTGCAGCAGTGGGCTCTTTTCCTACTGCTCTCAGGTTGTACAACAGTCTTATATTTATTGTCTCGATAGATTTGTTTGAGTCTAAGAATATGGAAAACAAATTAGATATTATAGATTTTTTTTTGAGGAATTTCTTACTTCGTCCTTAGAAGAACAGTTTATGCATTGTATTACTACTGTTGCAGCTAGCCCATTTCTGGAGAAAATTCCAAATGTGATGCCCCCATCACACATTTTGCATTTTGTGAATGAGTTTACTAGTAATCCTAATGCTTTCACATTTACTATGTTGTAGACATCTTCTAGTCTATTAAAGACCATGGATTTGGAAGCAGAACAGGTTCAGGTTATCTTAAATAAATAGTTCAGGGCATTTATTTTAATAAATCTTTACACGCATTTTTAAATTATTGATAATTGTTCGATATAGCTACCTCTAGAAAATCGACGTTTTGAGAGCAAGTTTTTGGTATCAGGACTAGAGAATTACTCACAGAACACAATTAGGTGGTCGGAGGTAAAGAAAATTAATCCAATCTTGGTGAAACCGACGAAAAACAAATATGATTTTTAAGCACATCTTAGGTTATGTTGCACGATATAAACAATAAAGTTGGCAACTAATTCATACTACCAACCCCCTACTGCAAAATAAGCCGCAGATGGATGTTATGGGCGGTTTACTTTCACTTGCAAAATGGGCGTGGTTAGGTTAGAAGAAGTTAAACGTTAATTCTTTTAATGAATTTCACCGCGTAGCGAGAGTGTTGTTAGGTTAGCAATAGTTCAAAGTTTATTTTTTAATAAACTCACCCATGTTTATGCGGGGTCAATGTTCTCCAGGTAATTTAGGGAAATTGGGTTGTGGTATTGTCGGTTGGTACGCTGTCGGAGAACGTAGCCGCGATATTATAGTGTCGTGGCTGTCGTTTTGTTAGTGCACTGTCAAGATCGTCGATTTTCAAAGTTTTTTTTAAAATTTTCTAAGTGTTGGCATCGAAGAGACCTTCCGCAGGTGTTTTTTGTTTCTCTGCATGCATTGGTAAAGTTAAATTCTTTCTGTACAAATTTAATCCTAGGGTAGCTGTATCAAACTGTAACCGACCATTTTATAGGACCTTTCAAATGTCTAAAATTGACTAATACCCTTTGATTGGCATAAAATTCTTTTAAGGTACTTGAGTGGGCGTTTCATTTGGATTTGTTTATTTTATCGATTGGCGCGTAGTGTATATGATCAGACTTTGGCTATAGAAGGTGCACAGTTACTAAACTTGATCTAGATCTATAACTGAATAAGCAATCAGATTGACTGACAACACTACTGAACTTTTTTGGCATTATAGACTTTATAAGAGCCTTTTTGAAAGTTTGAACGAATCGCTCCGCTAAACTATTTGACTGTCAGTATGAGATTGTATGTTTTCACTTCCTGGCCAAACAATAATTTTTAAATTCTGCAGAATTATTTGATGGACCATTGTTAGACACAATAGCATGAGGGTGAGTCGCGAGAAGACTTTATCTTACTTTGTTATCATTGAATGATGATTTGTAGATGATATACAAAACAACCCAACCCATTTAGAATATGAACGAACAATTATAAAATATTTCGATTCATTCAAATTAAAAAAAGTCGAGATGTATCTTGTTCTTCGCTGAGCTTTTCTGGCCAAGATTGACAGTACTTACTACTAGTACTGTTACATTGACTGGCAAATATCATTTTCTACACTTCTCCACCATACATATGATTTGGTGCGGACAACACCTTGATAACCGTGGTGTTAAAATTTTCAAGATAGTAATGTCGAAATGATGACACGATTTTCGTATAAAATGCAATTATCTTAAATGAAGGGGCAGTGTCTGATATTGAAATAACCGTTAATTCCATTTTGCGGTGTATATATGTACAATAACCTCTATGGCAATATAAATTCTTGAGACTGAGACGATATAGATGCTCGGCTTGCTGACTTTTGGTTAACACAACATCCGTTTGAGGAATTTTGTGTCCCTTTTTATAAACAATTTTGTAGTTATATGCAGACGGGTGATTGACCAACGAGTAAGAGAAGATGATGCCATAAAAATATTTTTTGTTTGATAGCTAGGTAATGCTTCTTTATGCAACTGATTGTAATTTCTTTGGAAACATGTAAGAGTCGCTGATTCAAAAGCTGTTGGACAGTACACCATTGATTGTGTGACTTAAAATTGCACCAACTTCGTATAAATTGGAGTCTACAGTCAGTAAAGACTAAAAGTGACTGGAAATTAGTTTTACTTTCTGTTCTGGTGTTCATACTCAAGTTATATCTTTTCTTAATCATTTGTGAAAGGGTTCAAGAAGAGTGGAACTCATAGAAATAAAATTCCTGTAATAATTCAGCATGTACAAGTAAGGTTTTAACTGAGACATATTTTGAGAAAATAGAATTGACATAATAGTTTCTATCTTTGTCTTTGATAGACTTTTGATAGAATTCACCCTTTTCGGTATTGATTTTGACATTAAAACTACCTAACCTACTGTAAATACCATGGTTTGGAAAAAAAACTGGAACACATTCTCAAGCAGCCTAGATATCTTTAATGTATTTTCAGGCTATTTGATAATGAAGTTGTCCTAGTTTTCTTCTGAAAACGACTGTACTTTAAGCAAACCTTTTCCGCACCTTTCTAGATTCTCATATCCAATTAGAATTGTCAGTAGTAAAATAGTATCTATAACCATTTGGAATATGACTGGACTAGACGAAGCGATGAAGACTAAGCGGCTCAAAACATAAGGGCTTTTACTTGCATTGA
>VTPC01001679.1:0-32031 GCA_011009095.1 Ignelater luminosus
AGTGGTCTACGACAACAATGCTAGTAGTTTGCAAATAGTCGTAATTATATTTATTTCTTAACTTCATAGTGATTTAACTTGTTATTTATTCATATTGCAGTACCACCATGTACTTTTTCATGTGGATGTTGGGTATGATAGAAGGAATAACGTGGCATTTTAATATGGTTTTTAATGTGAGATGCGTTTCCGATATTAACATACTATCGATCTTATGTAAATTAAAAACAGTATTATTTTTGCTGTGTGTTGACTTCGCCATTTACATTCCGCATTGCTATTTTTAATACTTGTGCCATTATGATCTTTATGGTGTGGATTCATTGCTTAAGGTGATTTGATTAAATTAGAAATAAAGGTACTTCCTTAAGGTGTGATAATGTATATTTCTCAACCGGTTTCGACAAAATATGTCATCTTCAGGAGAAAAATTGTCTTAGAAGCTCTCCCTTGACGCGAGGCGCTTTGAATGCTACTATTGAGTCTGCTCATTGGTTTAGTTTGTAGATGTCTTTATTATTATTTTTTGATTTTAAATCAATACTAAATAAAAATTCAACCAAAAAACAGACAAAGCATACACTACTGTGGGATGGCAACAGTAACCGCGGTATAATGAGTGGATCTGTGAATGGATTTGCCATTATTAGTTCTGGAGTTCTGAATTCGAATCCAACTCGGATTAAGATAAACAGTTGTAAATCATTCATTAGTTCTTGAATTAGTAAAATAACAAGATTTTGTCTATAAGATGTTTCTTATTAATGTAAAATTACATATAATACTTGTATTGCATAAACATTGGTAGTAAATTACACTTTGTGCTACGTTAGTATTAAACTCTTACAAATACATTTTAAAAATATTATATTTCACATTTTCAACAATAGATATGTCTTACTTGGAAATAACACGTCCTGTGAAGAAAGCATAACAGTAAGTTTTTTTGCACAGATTTAGTTTCTCAGTACAGTAACAGAATCTTGATAAGTAAGTATACATACTTGTAACTATGAATTCGTAAAATCAAAATACAATAATTTCATTACGCGGCGTATCAATTAAATTATCGTCTAGAGTTAGAAGTAGCATGAAGCTAAAAAATAAAGCTGAAGCACTGGAAAAATGCCAGATGTCATGGTTATCGTAAAAGTCCATTGCTACACAATGAGTATTTCGTTGTCTTGATTCAGCAGGGCTTACCTAAAATTAATCAATTATTGTATTATTATTATTATCAGAATTACAACAATCATTAATGTTTTACCATCCATTGACTCGAATTCATTAAGAAGAATCTGAATGCTACGCCCCAAGTTATTATAGCTAAAAACAAGTAGCAAAGAGATTCCAGTGTGGGTTTTTCTGTTGCTTCTTTGTCGTGTTTTTTTTGATATCGTGCTATGGAAAACTGAAAAAAATTAAAAAAATTAACAAAAAAATGACTTTCATAAGCTACTAGCTAAATTATCTTTTTGTTACTGTAATCTCTCACTTACTTTCATAAAGATGTAAAAAGAAGTATATATCACAGCATTTCCCATTAATAGAAATAGCAGAAATGTTCCAAAGTCTATATCATGTGCATGAAAAAAGAAGCCCATTAATACCATCACAATGTTTATAACGACTGCACCTGTCAAATAACTAAACCATGCTGAAAATACATTTGCCCAATAGGATCTCTTTATATGCATTCTATATTATAAAATAATATTTACTTTTTCTTAGGGGTGTTAAAGCTTTTAATAATCCTTCACTTCTTTTGGTTTCCAGAAACATAGAAAGTCCACACCTTGATTCGTTAATAAAATAAATTTTGGCTGCTAAGAATATACACAATACTGTATATAAAACTATAAGAATTATCCATATCCAAAGGTGTCCATTTAAAATTCCTACCGTTGCTGTAATACAGCTAGATTATTCATATTTAAATATTGATTGAAATGAAGAAACTTACCAATTAGGACTGCAATAGCTAACAATAGAAATGTAAAATATGCATTTGCATTTATTCCGGGATGTCTATTTTGATAAAGCTTTGTTATACATAATACTGCCATTACATACATAAAACTGGTGTCTACAATAAAAAATGAAATGAAAATAACGATAAATTATTTTTCAGAAAGAGGAATTTGTCTAAATCTCACCAAACTGAAAATTTGATTGATTCGGGCACATATGATAACATCCAGATAATATACCTTCCATTGTAAGAGCAATACCCATTGCATAATACATTCCATAATGCTTTGGTATGCCACAATTCTAAAAACAATTAATGCTTGCTAGTCATTCTGATTCTGTAATTGCTGTCTCCATATCTTTTATGTATAAATTCAGTAAAGTCTGTTATGCATAGTAATTGAGATCTCACTACACCTTACCTAATTTTAAACTTAGTGTCTTCAAAGATCCTTAATTATGTGCAAAGATGTGTCGAAAATCATTTTAATTGGAAGACTTTACTTCTAATACTCTTTTCAGAAGGTATTGTAGAAGACAACGTTCTGCGGGAACCGGGGCCGAAACAGTGTGAAGAGAGTTGAGCCAGGATGACGCGACGGGCGTAATTACGGGAACATGCATTTTTATTTTATGTTAGTTTGTATTATTGAATAATAAAGAAAAGATAACGCCACGGTGACAGATGGTACAATCGTTCTAAACGACTTTTGAACATTTTTGTTTTGATAAAACGTAATTTCATAATAGGTATTGGGCAATAATTGTGCAAAAACATTGCGGACAAAGACACCCAAAGCATGTTAGTAAGATATTCCACGGATAACAATAAAGATGATGGTAACTCAAATAGGCAACCGATTAAGGATTATGCGCAGATGGTACGGGAAATGAACAGACTGACTCAGCAGCAACGACAATCAGAAGAAACGTTACCAAGGCGCGAAGGTCAACATCGAGGCAGTAGGTGTACGAATTTCTGAGCAGTACTTGGCAGGACCTAGCAAGGTTTGGCAGGTCTGACAGCTCCTGGTAGGACTAAGATAGCACCTGACTGGAATAAGGTAGATCTGACAGAACCGAGAAATTTCTTACCTATGGCAATAATTGTTTTTCTGATTTTTTACTGACAGTAAAATTATAGTGCAAACGGAAATACGGCAGTATAATCAGCAATATGGAAACACATTCGGCAACATTGCAATATTAGCAATAAACAGTAGTTATTGCCTAATATTGGCATATTACGTCAGTGAGAAACAGCTCAGGCAGGACTTAAAATGTACATGGCAACATTGAAGCAAAGATATGGCAGGAATACGGTAAACTAATTCGATAAGGGGTTTCCATTGTGGCAGTAGGTGTACAGATTCTGAAGCAGTACGCGGCGGGAATTGGCAGTACTTGCAAAAATATATCAAGTTTTGCCAAAAATGGCAGTATGTGTAGCCCTCGGTTGACACGTACTGCTCGATTTAACGAAAAATATTCGGTTCTATGATGGGGGAATGGGATGCAATGGATTAGGTAGAAGACATTAAAAATTGCGACCTGTTTCACCACTGATCTGAGCCAATGAAACTGGAGATCTGTCGAATGTACCTTATCAAAGCTGTAAAGTTATGGTACAAACCAAGACGCAACAAAATAAGCTCGTGGATATTATTTAAAACGGCGTTTCAAAGCACATTTTGAGGAAGGAGAAAATTGATCGATTTTGATGATTTGCTTCACCACATATCCATAAGTCAAATGCATCATGCACGCGCAGGTTCGAGTCAAATAGTCACAAGACTTCGTCTATGATAACAACCACATCAAAAAAATCTAACTCAATTAACATGTTGACTGAAGTAAGTACACAAAACCAAAACATGGACACTCCTAATGTTTCAACTGCAATTTTTACGGACACAAAAAAGAAAGCCGAAATTTAAACAAACGGCAACTGTCAATATGCCGTACGATTAAAGACAATATATTGTGTTCGAGGTTCAGTTGAAAAGTGAGAAGTGGAAACTCGATTTACTTATACGCTTTCTGAAATGTGAGAGAGTCGGCACTCGTGAGTACCGCAAAAATAAACGTGAAAATTGGGGCAATCTCATTTTCAGGAAACGCGACTCGACGACATTTATGTAAAAGAAAATCAAATATCAAAATCTCAGAATGTGCAACACTAAAAGCAAACTCTATCAGTTTTGTTCGAGCAAAAACAAAACGATTGTCAGCTGACAGTATGATATAACAGGTTTGTTCCAATATAACTCTCAAACTATCCCTGACTGTCAGGAGTTGGCGCAGAGGAAATTTTGTCCGAAAAAATTTCCTCTGTGCAAACTTGTGACAGTCAGGAATAGTTTGAGATTTATATTGAAACAAGCCTAGCAATAGTTAAGAATCGAGTGGTTAGTTTTGTGCGTGGACGAGAACTTGCTCCGAGTAGAGACAAACACAAACGGAAATGTAATAAAACAAAAGAGATCCCTATAAAGGACTTATTAGAGTTACTGAATTTGGTGAACAATTATTGCGATTGTTTCTCTATGTTAGTTTGCAAAATCGGGACAGCGCATCTAATGGAACTGGACATTATCAATGACGACAAACCGGTTAGTAGTGCACCCATTCAGCAAAATTTAAAAGAACGGGAGATCACAAAGAAAACAGTCCAGTGTGCGTGACATGAACTCTCCGTACGCTGCACTGGTACTTCCTAGTACAGAAGAAAAGTAAAGATTGGTAGTTGATTATCAAAATTTGGACCGACAAACGACTAAATCAAAGACAGTTTTCCGATTCCAAATGTGGACGAAGTTTTCAAAAAGCCAATGGATCTAGAATATTTTCAACGTCGGATCTCATAAATAGATATGTACAAGCTCCTTTTTCTGAACAGGCGAAACCAAGGACGCCATTTGTGATCTGTGATGATCGGATGAGATTCAAAAGATAGTTTTCGATTGGCGTAACGCATCATTTATATTTTCGCGTTTAATGCAGACGATGGTGAAACCAATAAGAAATTTGAACATTATATGGTTCATGGACGATGTTTTAGTAATGAGACTAAATTGGATAGATATACGTGAACAGCTTAAGAAAGTGGTCGACGCATTACGTAAAACCGGGTTAGCGTTATATTTAAAGAAATGTCAGTTTAGTCAACAAATGTCGAGTTCTTGCGGTACATTATTTCCAATGGACAAGCAAAAGCAGGGCTAGCAAAGATACACGCAGTCAGAAACTTTTCTGTTCCGAAAAATTTGCACGGAGTAAGCAGATTTGTCGATTTGTAAACTGTCACGCTGAAAAAGCCAAATCTTTAAAGAGAGCTACTAAAAACGTTTTACGTGGGGTGCACACGAACAATAGCTTTTGATCATTTTTGCGACGCATTGACGAAGGGACAAACGTTGGTTTTATGTGACAGTCGACGAAGAGCTCGGTTGCATTGTAACAAACTGGTAAACGATCTTGTGCTAGAAAAGGACGACGGCGAAGGTTACAGTGGGCGAGATCAGAATCCAGAAGAAATGTAATCGGAGGCGAATTTTAATTTTATTTTAAGTACGAAGTTAAAGGAATAGAGTTTATGAAACCGGGGAGTCTACGAAACTGCAACCGAGATATCAGCGTCGTTATTTGACTATCAATTCAATTTGATTTTAAAATTTTTGCAAATTTGGCTGAAAATCACCTTCCCAATAGTGATGCCTTAATTGTTTGGAGCAGTGTAGTTGACTACTTATATTTTCTTAAGTTCCAATAGATACTTACCTCACTGTATGGCATTTTGTACTCTTTAACAACCGTAATCAATAAAAACAAGAGTCCAAAAAATATATACCCAATATTTGATAAAACATGATTATAATCATTGAAGACAGAATATGGATGGGCACAGAGAAAGTTGTAATAGCAAATATCCAAGTTTCCAGTTTCATCCATCAGCTATTAAAAATTTTCTTTAAATAAAAACAAACTTTTTAATTTATAATATTCTTACTCTTGTATGTATAACCACAAGTTGAACCACAGGAATGCCATAGAAGATTCCTACTGTGATAACATTCAAACAGTAGTTTGTTGATTCCTTGTAAATAAGTCTCGGTTTCTTAATTACTAAATCGTGTAGAGTTGGTTTGGCTAACTTCAACCTTTTTGTCTTTAAAGTAACGGAATTCTCAAGATTTTCTTTTTCTACATTTTGATCGTTGGTATCATATGTTTGACAACTTTGATACAGTGAATTGTGACTTTCTGTAAGCGTTTCCTGATGGTCTGTCGGTTCTAAATTACCGTGGACTGTTGCTGTTGTAATAATATTCTCGTGAGAAATTTGAAAATCATTATCATCTATGGGTTCGTAATATATCACGGAATCTTCATCTTGAGTCAAACTAGAATTAATTAATTGCCGATTTTCTTCGTTTCTATTATTATTTCTACGTTTTATTTGCAAATACAATGAAGCCAATGACGTAATTCCAAATAGTAGGCACAAACCAAATAATATACCTAATGTTATAAAAGTGTACTTTAAGTAATCCGTTTTTGTTATACCTTCTCTTATTAGAAACGTAACCCTAGATATATGATTCACTGGTATAACTCTTGAACGTTCTATTTGCAATGGTATTAAAGACATTTTTTCACCACAGTCATAATTATCACCCTTAGCAACAAAAACTATAAAAAATCCTTGAGGATATTCATGTTTCTAAAATAAATCAAAATACACAATATAAAATACCAACTTACACTTTTTAGACTTACCTTTATTATTACACCTCCTCTTTTTTTTATAGTTTCGTATTTACCTTCATATGTAATGTCTTCATTCAAGTCAAATACTGGACACTACAATATAATAATTGTTCAAATTAAAAATATTAAAATAATTTAGTCTTACAGTTGCATTTTGTATAGACATTGTTAGACAAGTGTCATCGTTGGAATCCACCTCCAAAATTACAGGCTTGGCATTTTCTGAATCTTCAGTTTTATTGTATTTGTAGTAAAAGTATTTAGGTTGACTAGGTGAAATAATCATTGAATAATTTTTTTCTTGTTCTATATAAAAGTTGGTTTGTTCTTCCACGCGTATAGTTACATTTACCGGCACATTACATACCGTTGAAACTGATATTGTTAAATGTTTATAAAATCCATTTCTTTGCAAGCTGTCACTACTACCAATATTACCATGAACTGTAGGAAAAAGCAATTTTAAATTGTGAACCGTAAGCTGTATGATAATGAATTTTAAATACAAATATAGAAGAAACTTACGTTTACGTCCTGATATTTGAGCAATTGAATTAATATTGTTATGGCATAGAGTTCTAGAAGTATTTGAGAAACTCAACATCCCCTCTCTTGATTTTACTAATAGTGGTATTTCCCATGAAGTGGCTTGTCTTTGCTGTCTCACCATTACGAAGACTGGATAATCTTCATTAGATTGATTACTTGAAGCAAATACAGTATAAGGATATAATGACTGAAATAAAAGACCAATGCATCGATTGTTTTATATTATATTCAAAATAACTTACTGTCGATTTTTTAAAATGAATGACGTATTCCTTTTTACTGTTAACAGTCAATGTAATGTCAGTCGAACAAACGCCACGCTTATTAATTGTTTTATATTCACCTTCTTCAGTTTCATTCGCTTGTAGTCTTGATAGATGGACAATAAATGCAAGTATTATGAACAATTTGGCCATTTTTTTCAAATATGCGATAGATACCCTTAGTTATTGCATTTCCTTTGATGTAATGGTTTCTTAATTTTTACAATTAGTTAATCGAAAATTCAATGTCAGCTGTTCTAGAAAAAAGTAGAAACAGTAATTAAATTTTTTTATCTAGGTATCAGAATATTACACCGAAAACTCTTGACTGTAGGTTGGGCGGATTAAATACAGACGATTTATTGAAAAAAAGGTACTAAGTAAAAAGGTTTTAGTTTTCGAGTTATAACGCTTCAAAGTTGATGGAAAACAAATGGTTATTTCTGTAATGTGTCCAAATGAATCAACAAATCTTCTTCAAGCAGGGTGGTTCTTATGCTAAAATATCGTCGAAATTTACAAATCGTATCGTTTTCATGGATATGCTGCTTTTGAAAACCTCAGAGCTTTTTCTACGGCAAATATTTTACATATTTGATGCAAACACATAAAAAAACCTTAGTTTATAAAATATTTGCCCTCTTGCAATTTTTTCGTAAGCTTAACCATTGTCGAGAAAATCGAGATTCTTTAAAACATGCAATTCCGCGTTTTTTACGTTAAGGTCTTTTCAGAGTAGGAGCGTCGAGCGTCGCGCCGCGTTGAGCGTCGCGTCGCCATTTAAACCGCACAATGTATTTAAATACAAACATTCAGAGTGAGAGCGTTGATACAGCGTTGCATTTGCGTTATTAAATAGCGTCTGCTGAACTTTAGCTTCCGAAACAATTCGGATTGTTTTTTGCAGCGTTTTCATCAGTGTTCAACGTGAGTTCTGAGGAGGATATAGTTGAGGTGCTCATAGCAGAAATACAAGCCAGACCTGCTCTTTGGAATACGAAGTTAGCTTCCTATAAAAATAAAAATTTGAGGGATAGACTGTATGCCGAAGTGGCTGAAGTTTTAGGGATTCCAAGTAAGTATCCTGTATTACACGTATAAAAGTGAGGTTAGAAAACACAACTTTAAATATAATTTGTGTTTATTATTAATAACTACATAAAATATAAGGTGTTACAGCTAATTGATCCCATTACAGAAATAATCTTTGAACGAATCACGAACTTGTATAGCTTGATTAGATGCTCTATTGTTTCTTACGTTTAACACCACGTTGTTTTGTTCATCTGTTTGGTGTACAACATGAAGATAATCTAAATCATCATTTCCATCAAAGTCCCTGATTAGATTGTGGAGTATGCATGCAGATTTGATAACATTTGTAGCTGTTTCTTCTTTAAGTAAAATACTTGTATCAAAAATTCGGAATTTTTGGTATAATACACCAAATGCATTTTCGAGCACATGATAAGCGATCGTTTAAAATTTGCCTTTCGTTATTTAAAATTCCATTTCTTGGTCGCGGATATGGCTTCATTAAATATCTTTTTAAAGGATATGCTTCGTCTCCTACCATGACATTCGGTAATATAACATTGGAATTAGGTAGTGCTTGTTCTGGAGGTATACTGAATCGATTTGACTCCAACAAATTGTAGAGTGTTGAAGACTGAAATACTCCGCCATCACCTTCAGATCCTCGCGAACCTACTTCGATAGTAATAAACTTCTTTTTGGCATCTGCGACCCCTTGCAATCCTAGAGAATAATATTTTAAATAATTAAAATACATCGTTCCAGTATTAGGTGGACATCTTATTTGACAGTGCTTTCCATCAATAGATCCGAAACAGTTGGGAAAGTTCCACAACGTATTGTATTCTTGGACGATTTGTTCCAACTGTTGTTGCGTAGGAAATGGCATGTAATCTTCTACTAGTTCTTCCCAAATAATTGGACATGTTTCCTTTACTATTTCTGAAACTGTTGAATATCCAACTCTAAATTCGTGTGCCAAATGTTTATAAGTGGTTCCCGTTGTTAGAAACCTCTAACAAATAGTACAATAAGTAATACATAAAACGTTATGCCTTATCAAAATTCTCAATTTTTAGAGGAAACAGTAGCAGCTCGTTGGAAAAATAAAAAAGACAAATATCGGCGTGAACTGAAAAAAGTTCCAGTTTTGCATTCGGGAGATGGTGCAAATACTTATAAACCAACCTGGCCGTATTTTGAAATGATGTCTTTCCTGAAAGATCAGCTGACTCCGGCAGTTAAGTCTGGAAATTTACCAACTTCTGAGCAGTCTCAGGATGATGAAACAAAATCTAATACTATGGAAGAAGTAGAAGACGATAGGACAGATACGCAATCAGCGATAGATCATACAATTTCCGTATCGCCTCCGGCATCTGTATCGGCATCATCCACAACTTCTCAGCAAGGAAAGGGAAATAGGAAAAGATTATGTTATGTAAAAGATGAAAAGTTCTTAGAAATAGAAAATGAAAAGTTGCAGTTATTAGGACAAAATCTGGCATATGACAGAGACAAGCCAGAAAATGAAGAATTAAATTTTTTTAAAAGTTTTATACCCTATATGGAGAAATTGAATCCCATTCAAAAGTTGAAGGTTAGGAATAAAATTCAGCAGGTCATCTTAGACGAACTGATATCCATAGAAAACTCTAGAGACACAGTCTACTACAGATTCAGATATTCAGCAATCGATTTCATCCCAAGATAAAAATTTAACATTATTATCTTCAAGAATTATATCCATCAGTCTACTTTGTCTGCAGATAATGCATCATTCTCTGGTTATACAGATCAATACCCTTATAGGTACTGAAGTTGTTAATATATGTTTTAACTGTTTCTGTTCTGATTCTTACATTTTATTATAGAAAGTTTGTATAATAAAAGTATAAAAAATGAATAACTTTTTTTCTTACCTTATAGTAATAACAAGTCGTTCGGCAGGTGTAATATATCTGTTCTTCACAAAATTGTTTGCAGTTTTTACCAAACGATGACTGACCCTTCGCAACAAACAATCAAATGTTTGGACGGACATTCTCAGATAATTGAAAAATCGATCTGGATACTTTCTTAGCTTATGATACAAATGGTGGAATTCACCAAATAAATATCTTTCCCTGTTTATAGGGTGAATTCCAACTTTTTTATTTGACTTCTTAAAAGTATAATACGGTGTCTTGAGCAAGAACATTAAACGAACTGCTCTTGTTGGAGCCATTTTGGGAACTGAAATGATGTTTGCTTGTGTAACGCTAGACGCTGTCACTCTGAATACCCTACGTGACGCGGACGCAACGCTGCGCGACGTGAATGCAACGCTCGGCACAACGCGAACGCGACGCTCCCACTCTGAATAGACCTTTACTGATACAAAAAATCCAAGGTGGCGAAGAAACACGGCGCATTTTTGTTAAAACAAATAAAGCTAGTATGTTACTCTGACGTTTAATTTTGTATTGCCGGTTTTGTGTAAGAAATAACCATTTTTTCCATCAACTTTGAAGCGTTATAACTAGAAAACTAAAAACTTTTTACTTAGTACCTTTTTTTCGATAAATCACTTTATTTAATCTGCCAAACCTACAGTCAAGAGTTTTCGGTGTAATATTCGGACACCCTGTATCCAGTGATGGGTATTATCTAGATACAAAGTATCTAGATACTGTATCTAGATTCGATAATTACATCTTGTATCTGAATCTAGATATAATTATGAAAATGTATCTTGTATCTGTAACTAGATACATTTCAGCTGTATCTTTAATGGCAGACGTATTGTTACTTAGATAATTAGAAAATTTTGCAGTTTTGTGAGCAGTTTAACTTTTAAACCTGTTTTTGTCTTCCCTTTCGAGGTAGAGATAATTTATGGCAATGAATTTTATAATTCGCAACAGTGTAAGTTCATTACGTACACTCCGCGACAAATAAAAGTGGACACCTTGTGTAGCCGTTATAACGAGGTTTAAGTAGATGATTATTATCATATCTTTTTCAATTACGATGGGTAAAACAAATATGAAAATACCCATCTTTAACCTCGAACCTTCTATCACGTTGAAACATGATCTGCCTTACTCGTCATGCGACAAATAAATGTGGACACATTTAACAACATTCCATGCAGGTGTTTTGACTAGTTCGCGTCAAGTTTTTATACACGTTACACTTACCTAAAAGTAGTGAAAGATGTATTCGATGGATTTAATAAGTCGGGTAAAAGCTGATATAAAGAAAGGCCTTAGCTATCGTGAAGTGGGTAAAAAATATAGTTTCGCGACATCAACGATTGCTAAGATGTATAAAACGGATTATATGAGCAAAAAAAAGAGGTATTAGAAAGAAGCTTCAGGGTCGCCTTGAAAGCCGAATCAGACGTGAAGTCCGTCGGCTAAGCAAGCAGGGGCGGCTAGTAACATCCCGAAAAATAAGAGACAATTTAAATTTGTCTGTTTCTACCCGAACCATGCAAAGACAACTGAAGACAATGGATATACGATAAAAAAAGTGCCAAAAATAATGGTTTTATCTA
Source organism: Ignelater luminosus (assembly GCA_011009095.1). Classification (NCBI taxonomy): domain Eukaryota; kingdom Metazoa; phylum Arthropoda; class Insecta; order Coleoptera; family Elateridae; genus Ignelater; species Ignelater luminosus. The sequence continues at coordinate 12,130 of VTPC01001679.1, forward strand.
AGAAACATAAAGAGAAACGACTTACAATGGCGAAAAAATGGTTGGAAATGGGAGAACCTATCTGGACAAAAACTGTTTTCACAGATGGCCCTGATATTGAATTTTCGTACGTAGAAGAAGGTGAAAAAGGTGTCTGGAACCGTCCCAAGCGCCAAAGCAAAGGTGGAGGAGTAGTGATTTGAGGTGCCATAAGGCAGAGTACTTGCTGCTGGGGCTGCACCTATCCGACAAGGTTTGTGCGAAAGAAGCCTATAATTCTGATGACGAACTTTGGAGAGGTGTTCTGAAGGCTGCTAGAGATCTTAAAAAAGAAAAGCCTAAACTACTGAAAAACCTGTGCTTGTCAATGAACAAAAGACTTTTAAGAGTTATCGAAAATGAAGGAAACACCACTTCCTAATAGTATGTAAGACTATTTCTGCCAATACTAAAGTTACTGATTTTTTATAAAAGTGTCCACTTTTATTTGTCGCAGTTTAATTGTCAAAAGAATTTAATTTGTGTTACTACAAATAAATTGTAACTGTCGTGTATTTTTTTAATGGGCATTCTAAATATCTTTCACAAGTATTTATCAAACTAAACTGTATCGTTGGTTTTCGTAAGAATCCTGTCCACTTTTATTTGTCGTGGAGTGTATACAAGTTGTTCAATAAATCTAGTAAAAGAGTTAACTTTATTCACTGAATTTTTACATTAAATACTCTCATTTATCTGTAACTAGATACATTGTAGACAAATTATCTTGTATCTGTTACTAGATACAATCAACATTTGTTTATCTATATCTGTATCTAGATAAAATATTATTGTATCTTACCCATCACTGCCTGTATCTATCTATTGGAATGGGAAATACAACGAAAATAATGAAAGAATTAATACGAGAAAATGGTGTACAATATTTAATAAACTCCCCTGCCTACCAGATGTAGGGTAATTACAATAATGTAAAAATAAAAGTGAAGAAAAAATTATAAAAAGGTTGGAACATAAAAAGAAGAAGCTTCAAAATAATAATCGTAGAAAGTACAGATTTCTTCGCCCTAGGTCTAGACTTAATAGGTCCAATGGAAAAGCTTTTTGTGACTAAATGATGACATGATATTTCTTACTTGTTTGTTACTATATAAGATGTTTCATCATTTTACAATACCTACAGTAGCTTACCCAACAATTCCTAGAAAAATTAGGCCAATATTTACTGCTTTACTGTTGCAAGTTTTTTATCTAGCAGAAAAAATTTTTTATTTGATTTGTTAATAAATTGCGTTTCTGGATAAAATCAGACTCTGAAACCTTTCCTAACTGATGTTCCATCAACGTTTTCTGCGGGCTAGATAAAGTTCTATTCTCCTATTTTCTGGTGGACTTTATAAGCATTTTATACTGAACACACGATATACAGAAAAGCACTCCCTGGCGTCGACTCGTATGAACTAAATGGCGTAAATCCAGAATATTACTGGTATTTTCTGAAGCCCGGGCTAAAATTCGTATGAAGGCGTTATTTCGGGCTACACGGTGACCGATAATATATTCTATGGGCTTTACAATGATCGTTTATATGTCATTTAAACATTTCGGTCTTGCATTGCGTTCTGTTAAGATTTTTCATAATTTAGTATACGGTCAGCGCCATTCTAAATTGGTATTAGTGTAAATGATGTATAAACGTTTTATTCAGTTGAAGAATTCCTGCCTACAAAGTGTATTTAACATTTTGTATTACTTTTACATTTTTAGAAATATCTAATTTTAATTTTTTCGTCCGTTCCTATTGTAGGAATAAACCCTTTTATCTTCTATAAAATTAATATAGGGATTCGAAACCATGGGAAATATCTACCACCTTTATTCGTTTTCCAGCAGCATATTTTATTCTCTCGTTCTTCCCGATGCGAAATGATAAAGATCGAGTATGTTAGAAAAGAAATTTATCTCGGATTCTTTATTTCTATCTTTACGGTGCCGTGCGGATTAACACAGAATAAGAATCCGAAATTTGTTTTTAAAGTTTAAACACATGTAACCACTCTCAACAATCATTTAGTCAACGTGTCACTATAACTTAATATCTGCCACAATTTTGACAGAAGGGACGAACTAAATTTAAAAAATGCTAAACGTAACACGCCGGAATGCATTACCTTTTTTAGATATTCAAGCGATAAAAGTTGGATCACATCTGGAATTTGATGTACAAAGTGTTGATAAATGCTTCTGGGTCCAGTTGGCTATGAGATCTAATTTTGATGTGCCGCCTTGTTCATTTATTTCAACAACTAATACGTATTTGTTTTTTGTCATTTGTCAATTGCAAATGTCATCATCCTGCATTTAGTATTTTAGTGACTCGTGCTGAAATTTGTCGTGTTGTTCTACATTTTTCTCTATTGCGCTTATTGTACGAGAAAGTCTCTTTCAAGACTTAAGTTGTTCTTGTGCTGTGTCTGCGTAATCATAGTAAGACTCTTACATTAAAAACATTAAACATTAAAAAATATTAATGAAATTTGTAAACAATGATCTATACTGTCCAACAAGACATCTTTATCGTTATGTCTTATTGCCGGAATGGTATAGTTCATGAGGGAAAATAAACATATTCTATTCAAGCTTGCAAAGATGAATTTATAATCCGATTTCCTGATGTTAATGTTCTGGATAAAGCTTTAGTTTCTTACATTGAAGATGCAGTTAGTCGAGTTGTTAGAACAGGATCTGTTGAGAAGGGTAAATTTTCAGGAAGACCTGCTGTGAATGCTAAAGCTGTCGAAGAAGTAAGAGAGGTAATCCACAAACCTGACTTCGCAGAATTTCCCTTCAAACGAATATCTCTTTAAATACTTGCCAGAAAATTGTTAAAAAACAACTAAAGTTATATCCTTACAAAATAACGACTGTGCAAGAACTTACACCACCAGATTATGGTAGTCGAAGAGAATATTGTACATAGTTTGAGAACAATATGAACCACGATTTGTCTTTTTACTCCGATCCATTTATCTGAGTAAATAAATTCGCACAATTCTAGAATATGGAGAGCTAAGAATCCTCACCGTTTTGTTGAGACATCTATACATCCCATCAAAGTGGGTGCTTGGATAGCAGTGTCTCGCAGAAGGCTTAATAGTCCTATATTTTTTCATGACACTGTCAGTACTGAAAGATATAGAGAAATTCTAAATGTCTTTGTTAATGAATTGCACGATGACGAACTCCAACGAGGCCATTTCCAGTAGGATGGAGCTACAGCTCATACTGTACTAGCAACCATTAACTATTTGCAACATTTTTTTCAGGATATGATTATTAGTAGAGGAACAAATATTCCATGGCCATCTCGCTCACGCGACTTGACGCCTTTTGATCTTTCCATATTTGGCGTTTTAACAAACTCGATTTGCAAAAGAAGAATGGAGGATTTAAAGGAGTTGATGGAAGAAATTACAAATCAGTGTCATGACATGGATCAGCAAGTACTCCAAAATATTTTTAAAAATAAGAAACGATGAGTAAGACCATGTCTGAATCACAATGGAGGGTATATCTAAATGTTAACGTAAAATGTAAAATAAGGGAAGCTTTATTTATTTTTAAATAAAAAATTCTTAAAAGCTATTTTTTATTTATTGCTTTTTTATGGTTTGGATGAATATAAGTACTTCCTTAAGTAGTTGTTTTTATTTATTATTATTAAGATAACAATACTAATTAATAAAAAACCATTATGTCTAGAAAAATTATACTCTAACCACTTCAAATCATACTATTAGGAACAAAATCGCAGCTTAGTATTACTTCTACAATCCAAAAATGAATATGTACATTCATTTATATAATTGACATTTTTTCTCCTGAGGATGTTCGAAAAAGAACGAAACCGGTAGAGAAATATAAATAAATAAAACAACTAGTTAAGGAAGTACTTATATTCATCCAAACCATTAAATATATACCTTAAGCCATGGATCGCCAATATATTGCTCTTTATGTTATTAACCAATTGCGATCGTATTATTATTTATGCTGTTAGCTACTGAATGTTTTTCGATTTTTGATGTTGGTGTGAGCATATGAATAAACTTAATTAATAAATTGCGGAGTATATTTCCATTATTTTGTAATTATTCTTTTTTATTCTTAGCTACTGACATCGGAAAAAAATGTGTTCTTTATTTTATTAACAACTAATTTTAACTTAATTCTTCATTAACATAAGATTATGCAACCATCATAACAACGATGCAATGCGTGTAACGTGACAAATATTCTAAGACATATTCAAAAGGCGACAAATACAGCCGCAAACATGATTTTCACAGCCTACTGGACCCAAAAACATTTATAAACACTTTGTGTACAATCATGGAATCAAGAAGTAGCTACCTTTAACAGTATGATTCATCGTTTGCTACATATCCCCTCACAAAGGCAAGATACAATACAGAACTAGATCTCATCATAAACGCAGCTTTAAAAAAATGAATATACTAAAGAATTTATACTAAAATTGGAAGCTAAACAGAAGCGTAAGTTAGCCATTAGAAATAATACGACATTAGAAGAGGAAAAAAAGGAAACTTTCAAGTTTAAAAAGAGTAACACCAATTTTTTTTCTTCCATGTATCAGTTAAAAAATAAATTAGAGAGCACTAAAGATAAAAGTGAATCACTTAGAAAAACCAGGAATTTATCAAGTTTCGTGTAATGGATGTGAAAAAGTATATTATATAGATCAGATGAAAAGAAATGTAAAAATCAGATTAAAAGAATTATTGGGCAAGGAACAATATAGGTGATAAGCCTGCTGTGGCGGAACATAATACATATGTACAAAAATAAAAGAAAACGAATTAATTTTAAGTTCTTTGCAAAACAAATTACTAACTTTGCCCTCCACTTCTAGAATAGAATTTTAAAATGTTTGTATCTGTAGATATTTGTTAAACGTTTTTAATTGAAAAGTGTGACATGATGAACGAAATATGTACTATATGACAAAATAAATAATTGTGTAGGAAATAGTATCTAATTTGTTATTATTCTTTATTTTAACATTTTCCTGGAGTACTCTCAATCATCAAATTAATGTTTATGGCAATATTAGGGCGAGTGTGATTTAACTAACTTATGCTATTTGCTGGTTTTTATTTATCTGTTTCTAATTGATAAAAAAGATAGTAAGGGAAATCCATTTTTATTTATATCATGGTTCCTACTAGTATACAGGGGGGAATTGAGGCATGGTCTTTATGGGGTGCAGCCCAGGACCCTGTTCAATCAAGAGGCCCCCTTTGGGGTCAGAAAAAATAAAAATAACAATTTAAATTAAAAATTAAAAAAAAAATAAATTATATTCTGATTAATGCCATAAAATAACGATACTGTTAATAGCAATGCTCATTGCAATTACAAATAGAGAAGCAATAAAACCAACTAAATTGTATACTGTTCAGGTGCAGTGTTTCTTGACTGGTAAGTATCGACAGGATTTACTAAACAATAAATAAATATAAGTTAAAACGCTCTTCGAAAATCTTTTGTCGGTACATAAATTCAATCGTTTTTCGCATTTCTTCAAAATGAGCCATAATAAAAGTAACTGGATATCGTTTATTTGAAGTAAGCAGTAGGCACTAGTGTAAAAGGCACGTCAAATAAACCCGATGCCGACGGTCCCCATGATTTTGGTTATATAAACTATTTGAATTTGTTAAAATTTTAATTTTATGATTTAATTTAGTTATCATAGTAGCATCATAACATGGCATTATCTGTGTGCTGGGTTTTTCTTGTGCGTCTTTAAGTATATAGCTACGTATAAGCAGCGTAAGCTATAAGCTTGCCTACTTGACAATGAGAACTAACAGGGTTATGAATTGTTTTTATTTTTTTTTTATCTATTTTTCTTTATCTTTATCCTCTTATGTTACCGTTACAGTGTCGTTTCAGACTAAATAAATACCTGTAAAAATATCTGGTAAAAAATATAAAAGTGGAGCTGAAAAACGAAAAATACAATTAAATAGAAAAAAAGGTAATAGAAAATGTGTCAAAATTTCAATTTTTTTGTATTGGAAAATAAAAATGAGAATCTAAACGATAAAGGTGCAGTACTAAATGAAAGAGAATAATTTAACAGAAGAGAAACAGATACAACAAACTGTTTATAAAAATAATGAAGAATTACTAGAACTAGAATCAACAGGAACCTCTAAAAACAATGTTGATGTTGACGGACATTCAGTACTTGACAAAAATATACAAGACCCAGATGCCGCCGATCAGCTCTCTGGAGTCTCTGTTGCTATTTTGCAAAAAGCTTTAGAAAATGCAGAGTTGCATACTAAGTATGTTGATGTAGGTTTGTGCTAAATGATAATTTTATTAATCACCGTCTCTCACATGAAATGACTTATTTACAAAATAAAGATCTAAAATATATATATATATATATATATATATGCAGAATCAATATGGAGTTGCAAAGAACAAAATATTTAGATTATTTTCAAATAAGTACTTTACGAAAAAAAATTAGAAATGGTCAATTACTGGAAAGATCTTGGTTGCGCTATTCCACCAGTATAGAAAGGGGGTTTTTTGTCTAGCCTGTAAGCTTTTCTTTCACACCTCTTCTCAATACACAACTGGATTTTCTGACTGGAAACATATAGGATCTTGTTTAGAAAGTCGCAAAAATTCTAGTGAACACAAGAAATCATTGTTGGTTTGGTTAACACGTAAAGAGAATAAATCTGTTATTGACAAGGAGTTGCAGAAGCAACTAAAAAACGATACCGAATATTACCACAATGTCCTAAAACGTGTTGTTGCAGTTGTGAAATATTTATGAGTAAGGGGCTTAGCATTCAGAGATCACAAGGAGATATTTGGTAATTTTATGGGGGTTCTGTAATTAGTAACAAAGTTCAATCCATTTATGCGCGAACATATCCAACAACGAGAACTGCGACGAAGCCTTTTACTTCGTACTTATCAAAAACAGTTTATGAGCAAATAATAGAAATTATGGGAACAAGTAATAAGAAGAATTATAGCTGAAATATAAATACTTAGTGATGATGCAAAATACTACTCAACTGTGATGGACTCGACATCAGATTTATCCCACCATGACCAACTAGCTGTTATAGAACGAATTGTTTTGAGGGAAAAGTGTATGAAAGATGTGTAACTTTTGTGAAAGTCAGTAGTCACCATGGCTTGTCTTTATTCAATGTTCTACAAGAATTTCTAGAAAAGAACAGACTGCCATTGGATAATTGTAGAGGACAGTCTTTTGACAATGCTGCAAATACAATGGTGTGCCAGCACATCTCAAAAAAAAAATAAATACGCTGATTATGTGCCGTGTGCTGCGCATTTCCTAAATCTATTTGGTGGGGAAGCAGTTAAAGTAGAAATCCAAATTGAGAACTTTTTTGTAGTGTAACAAATGTTTTTTATTCTGCATCTACCCATATGTGGGAACTTCCAAATCGTGAAACAGAACTAAAATTTTCAATAAAAAATTTAAGCCAGACTAGATGGTCTTGTCACTATGATGCTGTATTGATTGAATTAAATACATTTCTGTCTAGTTCACGAACGGTTGGGCCGATTTTAATTCTCTTTGATGTAAAAAATGATATATCACACATGGGGTAGCGCCATTTAAAATCTTTGTGTAGGGGTGGTTGGGAGGAGGGGGTAAGTTTTCCAACTGATTAGAATAAGTTATTAAATATCCCCCTCCAAAACCAAATCAACCTGTTTCGGCGATTTTTGATAATTTTACTAATTAAAGAGTTATTCAAGGTGGGAAGTTCTCAAATGAAAGCCCTGTATAAAAGTTTGTATATCCAAGGGCATCAAATAAAAAATAATAAAATTCTTCAATGTTTGTTGACTATAACTTTTCCTATTTAAAAATGGACAAAAAGCAGTTTATCAGTAAAATGGCGAATGGTCTCCACAACTAGCCTAAACTCGAATTAATTGGGAGGGCCCCCAAACAGTATTAGCACATGGACCCCAAAGCTGGTGGTCCGCCACTGCTAGTATATGGAATTTAGCTAAAAGAAGCACTAGCTAGCATGCAGAGGAAAATTAACTTGTTGAATAGTGTTTATTAACAATTAAAAGGAAAAACCAAAACGGAGAACTAGAAGGATAGACATGAAGGTCACGATGTGACTCATTCATGTCTAACTTTGTGTTCTTTTTCTAATTTACCATTAGATTTCTTCATACAGTTTTAAGATTCATTGTGACTAATATCAGGGGCAAATTGTTTTTGGTAGGATGTTTATTGGTTGAGTTTTTTCAAGTTAACGAAGTTTATCCTGCTTAAAAGTTATTTTACGTATTCTTTTGAATTGTTAAATGATTTTATGACGTATTTAAAAGAAACAATTAAGGAACTTATTCTGTTATTCCAAATTCTTTTTATAAATATAAAAGACGTATCTCAAAGACAATTTAGGGAAGAATTTTATTTGTTTATTTTAAATATTTTGTTTGACTTAATGTTATAAGTCAAGGCTTTATAAAGTATAATTATGTTTTAGAAACTAAATTATTATGTATTAGAGATGAGCAATTGGGAAATTTTACTATGAGTAGTTAATATCCTTACAATTAGTGCAATTGAATTCACTTACTCAACTGATGTATTGGAACTGTTAGTATAATAAATTTTGTAAAACTTACACAAAATTCTGTATACAATAAAAATTATCCTTTCTAAACTAAAGACGCAATAATATTTATGATGACTGTACATTTAAAGGGAATAAGCTGTATTTATTAATTTTACTGATTTTTAATCTTTTGATCAGATATTTCCGTATTTGATAATAATTGTAGATACCTAATGTGCGCTAAATGGTGTTTCTACAGCAATTATCATTATTATAAATATAAATGAAAACCTGATTCTTATCATAGAATTCTTCTTATTAACTGTTCTTCTCTCATTGAATTTTCATGTGGAGGTCAATGTGGTGCCTATCACAGTATAATTAAAAAGCAAATTTCTTTTTAACTTTAAGGTCCGGTTACACCAACAATTCAATATCCAAAACCACAGGAGAAAACTTAAAAGGTGTGACTCCTACAACTTTAACGAAACTAAAAATTAAGGATGAAGAATAGAATTATAGACAAGAATTTCTAAAATTAGAAAAATCCGAACAAAACTGAATCTGCCCCCCCCCCCCTCGGCGAAAATAATAGTTCTGTTTATAAATATAATGTTTCAGGAAATAGGCGTATGTGCAACTCACAAAGCGTTCCGATAAGTGAATTAAACAAAAGCTAGGAAGTGAAAATTTCACTTTTTCTTCCGATCGGGATTTTCAAAAAAGGAAACTACCACAAAAATGAACTTCTATCAGAAGCTACGAAAAATACAAAGTGCAGTCAAAAGTATGTTACATAGAAGACGCATCATAGGAGAAGTCCCAAGATTGCTGACATACCGTTTTTATGAAACAAACAAAAGGCTGCAAATTAAAATTATTCTTTGAAGCTAATACATATTAGCATAGTTAAATAGCATCATCTAGAATCTTCTCGCGTGTAGATGATATTAGCATTTTAGAATTCTGATGATGTAAGTAGGGGAAAAAGAAGTATAAAAAATTTAAAAACAGATAATTATATGTAATCTTAACGGAAGTTACTCCTGTTTTATCAACATCCCGAATAAAAGTAAAAAGCCAAACTTAGCCCAAAAGAATGGATTTATCTGAGAGCTCATTGAACACATTTTGTTTGTCCTTGATTCTGTGCTTGGTACAAAGACAAATTTAAATACTTAATCAATCTGTGTTTTCTTTCAAGAAAAATTTTGGAAATGACACTGGCGGGAACCTTTTTCGTGATATCACGTGAGAAGAGGAAGGGAAAGATTAGCACTGAACACAACCCAAAAAGTCTTTTGATTATGCATAGAAGAACATTGCTAAAATAATTTTAAGTTGTTAAGGTAAAAGTTAGGCAGGCAGAGAAAGTAACTCCGATGCGTGATACGTTAAAGATATGTTAGGATCAAACATCGAAAACGCTCTATGAGCGACAAAACCGACCACAACGCGTTGTGGATGATGTTAAACAACCAAACACCAAAATGAGATGATTTTTCGCTTTGTGGGCGTTTTCATAGTCCACAACGCGTTGTGTGCAATGGAAAACCGGCCACATAGCGAAAAGTTACCTCATTTCGGCGTTTGGTCGTTAGTTCGCTTGTTACTTACAGTGAGGTAGCCTGTATCTTGTCTTAGCGATGTTGTCAAGTTCTGTTTTGTATGAATTGTGTAACAAAAAGTATCGAGGAATGGTTTAATGAAAAAATGAAAACTATTATTGATAACAGCAACGACCGAAGTGATTACTTTACGAGAGAACGTTACAACTCAATAATACAGGAAGTAAGAGAAGCAAAACGTTTGAAAGACAACAAGTTGCCACTATCATCCAAACAATATAGAAGGCTGAACAGATATGACATCGTAACAACTGGGGGAAGTAAGGAATTAATTGGGAAAACCAAAACAACATCAGTTGAATACTAGATATTACTGCAAAATGGAAATTTGTTTGATATTATTGAAGCTACTCATATAACAACTGGACATAAAAGAACAAGAAGTAACTAGATTTGTTTATTACATCTTTGTTTATTAGTTTACAACTTGAAAGCATAGTCGAAATTTGAAACTGTCTAATTATCTTTTAATGTTATATTTCTTTGTCTTTTTCTTTTAGTTGTGGCAGCTAAAATTAACAAAAAAATACTGCAATGTCACTAGAACAGCTATCGAGATCTATTTTTCACTGTGTGAACAATGCCAAGAAAAGAAAGAATTGAGAAGAAGGGATTAGTCAAGCCGATCTCGTCCAATCATATGAATTCCCGATGTCAAGTGGACTTAATCGATATGAAAAGTGAACCGGATGGAGACTGTCGCTTCACTTTTAACTGTCAAGACCATTTAACGAAATTTATGTTCTCAAGCCACTTAAAAGCAAAACTGCTGAAGAAGTCGCATATAATTTAATGAACATCTTTTGTATCTTCGGAGCTTCATTTATCCTCCATAGTGATAACAGGAGAGAATTTGCGAACAAAATAATTCAAAACTTAGTTGATATGTGGCCAGGTTTGAAATTTGTTCACAGTAAGCATCGGTATTCACAGAGTCAAGGGTCGATAGAACGGTCTAATCAGAATGTGAGAGACATGTTGATAGCATGGATGTTAGATCATAAAACAAAAAAATAGTCTGAGGGTTTAAGGTTCATTCAAAGCAAAATGAATCATTCATTACATGAGGGAATAAAAAAAGTCTTTTCGAAGCCGTGTTCAGTACCAAGCAAAGAATCGGATTGGCAGATTCGTCGTTGGAAAAGGAACAATACAAACCACTAAAAAGTGAGAAAGTTTTATTTCTGGTAACCAGCGCACAGTGGTCCGAAACCGTAAAAAAGTGTGACAAAAGTCGAAAAACGCAAGTCAGAATTTCAGGTTTGGTACAATTGAATCTGGTAGAGAAGGGGTTAGTTTACATGATACAGACGACGGAAACAGTCTACTTTCTAATATTTCGGCTGTACCTTATGGAAAAGTACTGCTTCTGTGTCAAAAAACAACATACGAGGTGCATCGATTAAAGACCAAAGAGCAAAAATTATGGAGTACTCCAACCATGCATAAAATGCAATTTAAAGGTGCACGCGCAGTGTGGAAGTGAAACCGAAAATGGAATTAAATGCAACCATTGATTGTAGCACAACTGGTGCAATAAAAGATTAACGTGAAAATGTCAAAATCGGACTAGAAAAACAAGCTGCAAGAATGTTAGTCTTGTCCCGTCAAAAACCACCTCCTGCTGAGGTGGGCTAAAATGTTATCGTCAAAGTTCCGGACGTTGACAGAGGACGACTTGCTCCCACAAATGGTTGTAAGCCTTAATGAATCTGATTGGTATCAGTTGGGAACTAAAGAAGGGACGCTGAATCGTCTTTATTGTTAAAATGAGTTAGCCTTTGCTGATTCGCAATTTATTGACCGGTTATTCATCAAATTTGAAAAAAGCTTCAGCACTCATTTGGGTCAAAACTAGGATTTGTCATGTGTCACTGCAAGCGTTACTGTAAGAAGTGTAAAGGTCAATCCAAAGAGGTACTGTGCAATTCAAAATGCCATAATGGAAGTTCTTGCAAAAATAAATGATCCTTATATTTTTTTTTTAGTATCTACAAAGACGGTTTGTTTTTAATTCTATTTTTTATATTTTTTGAATTTAATAAATAAAGGAGTTTGAATATAAGTCATTTTTTATTTCCAGTTATGTCTATCAATCTTACTAATAACAGAAGGTAAGATCGGTTCCTGAGCGTTCTAAATTACCCAAAACGCGTGGTCGCCGTTTTGCCATTGCACACAACGCGTTGTGGTCTGGAAAACGGCCACAAAGTGAAAAATTATCTCATTTCGGTATTGGGTCGTTTAACATCGTACCACAACGCGTTGTGGCTGTTTTTCGCTCACAGAGCGTTTTCGATGTTTGAGTGTAACAGCTATATGCTATTTCGTCGTATTATCAAAAAGTTAAATTTCGTTTAACAATTCTTCTTAGAAAATGAAAGAGAAACGTTGTTTAAACTTGATTCTGTGCGCAATGTCTTTTAACATTGATAGATGTAATTCATAGTTTCTTAGGGTATTTCAATTTCTTTTGTAGATGTAGATAGTGCTTAGCAATGTAACTTATTTACGATTTACGAATTAAATGAAAGAGTGGAATTTAACGATGTCGGAATGCTATTTTGCTGTTTGCAAACTTATAAAAGAAATATCAAAGAATATGTACAATTGTACATACTTATTTGTTTTGAAATTTTAAAACATTGGGTTAATGTTGAAAATTAATCTTTTAAAAGAAAACTGTTGTGTTTATATGTCATGAAAAGGTAACTTCTTGCCCTTCAAATTAAGCTAAATTACAAGCCTTTACTATAAATAGATCAACAAATAAAAAATTATTTTGTCTTAAAAACCACAAGATATGAAGGTCAATCTTTTCTAAAATTGTGGGAATTTATTTGAAATGACTCATATAATAGTAATCAACGAGTTGAGATAACAAGAAGGAAAATCCTGAAATAAACAAATTTTTACACTTTCTTTGTTTTATAGAACAAAGTTTATCTAAAAATTAATCTAAGATTATAATTAATCTCGAAAAATAGATAATAAGTTTAAATGGCAATTCAGGTAAAGAACCATAAAAGCATAAAATATATTTATTTTTGTTGATTTTGGTTTAGTTTAAATCGGAATTTTTAGTTTTTGCTTGCAAGCGACATCTCTCGAGAAGATTTATTATTACTTTTACTAGTTTGACCTCCACAAGAAATAGCGCGAAATGACGTAATGTTGGTAAGTTCTGTGCAAAACATCATCTCTAATCCCTTCTAAAATAAATATCCTATAATGTGAATTAAACATAAAAGAAATCTTTCTTATCAAATATACATTAAACACCAGGTATCTCCTAGCTTAGTTTTTAATAAACATTTCTTATAGTAGTATGTAGTTTACAGAAATAAGACTCGGTTAATAATAATAATAATTACTTATTGGGTATACCCACAAGTAGGACATGCAAGAAAACAAATTTTTCTGTAAATATTTCCAAATATAAATAATAATACTGAAATTAATGTTAGCAAGGAAAACACTGTCCACATTTCATACTCACTGTAATTTCATGATACATTTTCCTGTTACGGTGCAATGTTTCACAATACTATTAATAATTCAAAATTAAATTTATTTGTTTGTCAGTTTATTTATATACTAAGAGACTTCTTTTGCATTTATAGAAAATGTAATCACTAATCAGCAGCCATGGACAACGATTTTAATATGTAAACAAAGGATATCTCGTCGTCAATTTAAAATAGCACTCGCGACGTTAGTCGGGACAAGAGCACTGCAAAACTCCAACGTGTGTGGGGGATAATGGTGGGCTAGTCCGCAAGTTGCGAGTAATGATTATCATGGGAATTCCCAAATCTAAAAAGAGATAGATTTGACTATACAACTATAATAAATTGATAATGTACTAAAAACATGTTTTTTCCGCTTCCGTTCTGATTCATCACTTGCACTGTTTCTCTAAACACATAAAACTAATAATAAGCAATTCACAAACGTGACAAAGTTTGATAACATTTAACTTACAAGGGACATACACGCAGTAAGTGTAGCTCACCGATTTTTTTGAAACTTAGTATATATTTAACCTAGTTTTGGCCAGGAGGGGTCATTCTCGAGCCCTCGATTTAAATTTTTTCTGGAAAAAGCGCGAATATAGATAGCGCTTGCGTTTTTGTACACACTGAAAGCCTGGAATGTTGTCCAAAACATATTTTTTCAGATGAACCCCCTATTTGCCGTTGACATAAACCCTTCAAAAATACCTTTTTTGAAAAAAAAATGAAAATATTTAAAAGTCAAATTAAGTCTGAATATACATCGTACCTTAAGAACGAAGGACATATAACATATATTTTACCGGCAAAGTATATAATTCTGATGTTCTATAAAAAATCTAGGTATTCTATAAAATGATTCAGATATGTTTATATACTTTACCTAGTTATTTTATAGAATGCCTGGAAATTCTATAGAATGCCTATAATACATCAGGAAAGGTATGAAATGAAAAATATAAATCAAACTCTTATTCGAATTAAAAAAATGTTTTGCTTCAGAAACTAAACAGAAACTCAACAAACATCAAACATGTATTTCTTAAAAGTCTATAGGAACAGATTTTTCTATTTATTTTTGCAAGGTAAACTTGAATGACATTTACGAGAACAAAGTGTCTTTTTCTTAACGCACAAGCACTTCATTGCTCCACAGCTCTTTTTGCAACTGCTTCTGACAAATCCTCGACCCGTTTTGGTAGATTGCAAAGTTGGAAATGAACATAAGGTAATTTCATTATCAGGAACATCTTTAATGTCCAAGAATCCTTTCTGACAAACTGTAAACTGGGCTCTAGAATAGAGCGATTTAACAATTCCTTGCTTAGTACCGAGCTGGTATAGTTCATCGTCTGTTTTATTTATGACAATAGGTAGAATATTTTTGTTACTATGTTTCAACATTCTTTCTGCTTGTTGTTGCAAGTTTTCTTTTGTAGAATGCCGATTTGCAGTCGCTACTATAGTTCTCGAGCTTATAAGTAGAGTGCGGATTTATAGGAATAATGCTTTTTTTTAGATATTAATAGCAGTACAAAAAGACATTGAAATAAGTGCGAATCGCAATTAAAGGAATCATTTAACTAATTTTCATAATGCTTTTTTTGCTTTTTTTGGAACTTTTTGCTATTTTTTAGAATAATGCTTATTCTCAAGAAAAAAATCATAATATCCTTATACTTTTCTTGTCTATAGTATATTTATTTTCTGTTTCTTCAAAATACTTTCTATAAATTCTTTCTCTAGCAGCAATTGTCTACACTATTTTTTTAAACATTTTGTTTTTACGGTAAATTTCGTGACAATATTTTCAAGGATTTCTTAAAATATCATTATTTACCGTTATGTATTGAATACCATCTGAACGCTCACCGTTCCGGAGCCTGCCGGGGCCGTCACATGTTGTCCCGGCAGTTCTTCGTCCCTAGGATAAGCTGTGAAAACAGTTAGTTCTTATAGGTTTTAAGATTTATTTGACAAATGCTTCAGTTTTACTGGGTTACTTAAAGTGTTGGTATCGTGCGTGTATGTAATGTTGCTGGTAGATTGAAAAAGTTTTGTTTCATTTTATTATAACTTAATCTTTTGTGTTGTCTTCTGTTTTTAATAAAATAAGACTGTGTTACAATGCCAAAAGTTAAAACGAGTGTAGAAGACTGGATTAAAAATACACCAGAAATAAGGCTGGACGGTAGTAGACTATTTTGCAGAGTATGTGTTAAAACGGTAAGGAGTAGATTAGATTTTAAATATAATATTCTTTAATGCTCGTTTTAATAGATCCAGTGCGACAAAAAGGATAATGTAATACAACATACGAAGACCGTTATCCACAAGGAAAATGTACGAAGAGCGGAAAATGAAAACAAGCTGAAACAACAAACTATTTCAGAAGTACTTGCCTCTGGATCTTCTACTCGATCTGAAGAAAAAACTTTTTATTTTGATTTATGCAATACTCTGATATCGGCAAATATTCCTTTCAGAAAATTAGACAATTCTGCATTTCGAAAATTCTTAGAAACATATTGTAAGAGATCGATACCGTCCGAAAGCACTCTACGAAAAAACTATTTAGATACAGTTTATAAAACAGTCCTTCATGAAATTAAAAATATAATTGCAGACCATTATATCTGGTTTTCTGTCGATGAAACCACCGATGAGTGCGGTATATTACATGAAGCTACTCTAACCAGGCCATTTTAAATATATTTGAAAGAAGTAGATAAAACCAACAGCGGCACCATAACAAGATTTATTAACAAGGGACTCGCAAACTTTTTTCTTCCTAATGCAGTCCCAACTGAAAAAATTCGGTTAATGGTGACGGATGCGGCTGCATATATGCTAAAAGCAGGTATTAATTTAAAAGTTTTGTATAGTAATCTCACACACTCTACTTGCGTAGCTCACGGATTAAACAGAGTAGCAGAAACTTTGAGGTCTGAATTTCCTGTAGTTAACGAGTTAATTAAAAATGGCAAAAAGTGTTTTTTAAAAGCACCATTGAGGGTACAACGATTTAAAGAAAAACTGCCTAATATTCCGGTTCCACCACAACCAGTCATTACTAGATGGGGAACATGGTTGGGTGCGGCTGTGTATTACGCAGTTAACTTCCCCAGCTTCAAAGAAATTTTGTTAGAATTTTCGGAAGATGCATCCCAATCAGTTAAAGACTGCCAAAATATTTTAAAAAACCCGAAACTACAACAAAACCTTGCATTCATCAAAGCAAATTACGAGTTCATCAGTGAAACTATCACCAAACTTGAAACACAAGGAAGTGAGCTAACAGAAGTAATTCATATTGTACAAGAGTTTAAAATAAAATTGGGAAAAGTGCGTGGTGATGTAGGAAAAACAATATTTGGCAAATTTGAGAACGTGCTGGCTAAAAACGAAGGTTTAGCAAGATTAAAGACCATTACAAATATTATATCAAGCGAAATAGTCAATAACTTCGACTTGGAACCATCGGTACTTGCAGAATTTAAATATGCACCGATTACTAGTGCTGACATTGAAAGACTATTTTCTCTTACAAAGACACCTTAACTGATAAAAGAAGAAATTTCCTTATGGAGAATGTAGAAAAGTGCATAATAATTAAGCATTTTAGAGTTCAAAGTTTCTAATAACAATTCATTTTTGGTTTTTCATAATAAATACTTTGTATAATAAGACCTAAAACCTGAAAGTTTAATTTTTTTTCCTGTATATTTTAAACTTATTTTAAATTTTTGTGCTAGTTTTTAAGCTTTTTTCCTTGAATTTTTACGCTGTTTTAAGAACTTTTTTATTGTTTTTTTATGCTTAAAAATCCGCACTCTAGTTATAAATTAATGCATTCTGCAGTACTCTGGCCTGCACGATCACCTGCTCTAACATCATTAGATTTCTTTCCTCTGGGATTATGTCAAGAATCATGTGCTCAACCAAAATTTTGAAGATGAACAGCAATTATTACAGTTGGTCACAGCATCGTTCAACACAGAAAAATCAAAACCAAAATAACCCTATCATGTTTACATACAATAGTAGAATGTTTTGAACATCACCACGTCCCCTATCAACTTCTGGCACTGGAATCCTTATAGTTGTACCGACAGATACCGATGGAGATTTTTGTTACTATGTTTCAACATTCTTTCTGCTTGTTGTCCCAAGTTTTCTTTTGCAGAATGCCAATTTACAGTCGTTACTATAGTTCTCGAGCTTGTAAGACATAAAAACTGACCCATGACCCTCGTCATTATTTGATTTTTTTGGCACAGCACTGATGGAATGAATAGTTTGGTTGCATCCTCTGCAAGTCTGAGTTTCATTTGTCTCTTTGAAACATACATAACATAAAGTATTTGACGGTTCGTTAACTATACCTCCATTAGTTGAAGGTTGATCACGTGACTCGGGCGTTTTAGAGGTTACATCCATAGCAGGTTCATTTTGTGTATTACCTTGATTAGTATTATTGTTAATAACTCTTTCCGAATCTTCTACACTCTCAAGATTTTGCGCAACTTCATTTGGTAATGTAATGCCTACTTTTATCTTACATCCAAAAAGAAGTTCGTAAGGTGTTTGTTTGATTCCAGACTGAGAAGCTCTATTTTTGATAAGCTGTACAAATTTTTAACCTTCATTCCAGTGTCCAGTAGTATTATCTTGCAGCCATGTAGCCAACGTGCTTTCGATATCTTGGTTAGCCCTCTCAACACTACCTTGAATCTGAGAGTGCCTCGACTTGTCATGCACAATAGTCAATGAAGGCCAGTACTGCTTTAAGTTAGAAATGATCTGATTCGCAAATCCTCTGCCATTATCTGATTGGACTATAGCAGGGGCGCCAAATAGGGTAAAAATATCTAATAAATCATAAGCTACTTCTGCCCATTTCGATTTAAGTTCTCGCAATACAACGGATTCAGTCGATCAAGTCCACTTGACAAAGGGAATTAAACTCTGAAGAAATTATAGGCTTCACAACAATACATTTTTTAACACCTTTCTGTTTTTTGTCAGAAGAGCCCCCGGCCAAACTATTTAGGATTTTGTATGAGTACAGAACTGCTAACTGGCGAAGTCGAGAATTCGAGTTTTCCAAAGTACCAATCAACACTGAAACAACAAAACTAAAATCGGTTTTAGAAATTAAGCGAAAAATCGCCAATGGAGTTCTCGTTGTTTCTCCACCAGGAAATGCTGGATATGATGGCTGATCAGTGTAATGTTTACGCAAATCAAAATAATGTTCAACTTGTTCTAAAAGAGCACGAACTGAAACATTTTTTGGGCATTTTGTTTTTGAGCACTCTCTTTCGCAACGGAAACTTTATGGTCCAATTCACCGGAATTTGAAATTCCAATTGTCAGTGTCTCGCCAATGGCCTCACTACCCGTAAGCCTGGTCGAGAGAAATAGGGTTCGGTAAATTAAATCAAATAAAAGCGTACTAATTTTCTTATGCTTTTAATCTTCAACTAAAACCACTAATATCTTAAACGGATGTGAAAAAGAATTAGAACATTATACAACGAAAGCTGGAGCACAACTCTGCTATTTTATTACGTCCTCAAACAAAATAATAACAAGACATCGTCATGCCTAATAAAAATATCGTAAAACTAAAAAATGAATTTTATAGACTTAATATTTTTTGAAGTATATGAGCTCATGGTTTAGTCATTACAATCAAAAATTATCGCTGATTCCTAACATTCTCCCACCTGAGAAACAGTTTCGTCTTACAAGCTGTTTCTCATAAAACATACAAAAACATCAAGACAGATTACATAATATAAGCAGTAATAAAGAAAAATGATTACATAAATTTAAAAGTTATCCACTATCTACTGAATCTAATCTATAAGTCTGTTTGGCACTTTTACCACTCGACCACTACGCGTTACACTCACTTTCTGAACGGGTGCTCTGCTTTTATCACTACGCGCACTAACATTGGCCCTTGCAGATTCTTCTTGAACCATTTCAGAAGACACCTCACCTTCTTCCAAGACTTTGGGTTGAACATTTGTAAATCTGGAAGCGTCACCATTGCATTCCAACGGAAATAATCGCTGTACTGGTCGTAGCAATTGACCG
>VTPC01001680.1:0-28454 GCA_011009095.1 Ignelater luminosus
GCTTGAATGAAAAGCCCAAGATTTTCTAGAAAATTAAACAAGAATTACGTCATAAGTTCAATTCTGAACCCAAAATGGTAATTAATTAATTTTAATGCTCAAATCGATTTTATAGTTTCAAACTTATTGAAACACCACATTACAAAAATTGCCACCAAGCTACCCTAAATCAAATTCAAAACAGCCAAAACATATAACTGTTTAGAATTCGTTTTCTCTTATTTTGGCCCAAAACCGCATCACACTGCTTTTAAAGTCTCAACATCGCATGGTCATTATCCTCTCTCTTTTGGATTCTCGAGTTAATTTAAATTGAATTAAGGTTTCCCAGAATTCCAATTTCCAAACCAAATCAAGATTATCTTTGATTTTCTATAGAGTAAACTCTGCAAACTATTAGAACATTAGAACAGTTTCTTCGATCTTGACCAGACTGATGGAAATTTACTATTGACTTGATCTTTAGCGACAAGAATTCATTCTGTTGAAGTTCCGTTCCGATATTTGTTTAGACCTCAGATATGCTATTCCTGATAACCTCAACAATAATGAAACAAGAGAGAACTTTCTCTTTCCCAAATGTTTTCGAATTGGTCTTCTTTCGGGCATTAACAAGTCACCTTCAGTCAAAGAATAAACCAAAATTGGCAGTTGAGTAATCTGAAGATTTTCTCTAGACTTTCTAAACTAAATGTTTCCCACACCTCCATCTTAATGCAGTTGGCCAGTTTGGAAATTTGTGATGGGACTTTGGAGGTTGATCGTTGTAAAGGAATAGCTTTCAAGTAATCTTGGCATGTCTCATGATCGAGTATAACTGACTTGAGAAAGCTTAATTAAAGACAAAATCAGATCATCATGGGTCAATGCAGTCAAACCATAGACTAACGTAGAAAACCCAATTGTTGTTGCCCATAGCCGTAGCATAAGATAAAGAAGAATATGAAAGACAAATCGCGACCACGCGCTTTAGCACGACTAAACCAAGACGCAAACCTGATGCTTGACTGAGCTGAGTAAGTCCTTTCAAGAGGGCTTCTGATTTGCCATTACTTCTGCTTTACGGTTCAATATAAGGAAAGCAAGACCAACTTGCTAACTCAGTGTCACGATATGAAAATTGTTTACTAAAATGTTGCAAAAAACAATCGGCGGTGTTCAGAATGTTTGAAAGCCAGTTACCTAACACTACCTGTAAACAAGATCCCATCTCTGTACGACAATTTGTTCCCGAGATAGAGAATACTTGTCAAAAATGAACAAAAAACGATCGATAATATTACGGTCATTTGCAAGCTAGTCTTCTACCAGCACCAACAACTAGTTTTATCCAAAGTCGCCTCCTGGCACTACCAACAACTAAAGTTCCATCTTGACAAGACAGTCCATTCGCGAAATATAGAATATCTAGCAAAGAAATAAAAGACATAAAAATAAAATTAGTAGACCTGGGAATTTTGGGGCAGGTCTTTGTAATGGCAGTATCACGTTTTGCTCTTGGTAAAAATCATCAACCAACTGATGACGTTAAATCTTGTCAATATGCATCGAAGGAGTAGAAAAGAAGGTGAAGAACAGTTACAACCAATTGCTTCTGACTAGTTGCTTTATTTGTTTAATTCGGTTTTTGACTGAAGTGAGGTTTTTGATGATGATGGTACTGAAGTGGACTCAGGAATTTAGGCAAGTATCAAACTCGTCGAGCTAATAGCTATTAGAGCAACTGGATGTCTAAGATTCGAATTTTTCAGGCTACGTAAAATTTATCTTGATTACAAAACTAAAAAAAGAGAACTTCTTGTTTCCTAACCTAAAAGAAAATTTCTTGATCTCATAATTAAGTGACGGCAGAAGAATTACTAGTGAGATACTAATTTTTAGAGAAAATGGAGGTTATGAATGAAGTCCCATTTCGTTTTCTCAATTCTCAAATTTATTGCAATTATAATTACTTTATTTGAAAAACGATATTAGTTCTAATTAATGCGTTTGCCTTAAATTCTAAATTTAATTTACAAAGTTCGAAATATTTTTACAAAAAAAACTTTCCTTTCCTTCGTCCCTTCTCTGCTAATTCCCACTTCAAGTCCCTTTACTATATCTACTACTTCTGCCATGCATACATACATATTCCCGGACCTTTCGAGTCCCGGACTCGAGTAACATAATCACATTTCCTAGCGTGCCAACACATAAGCATATGTCTACCCTAACAATAACCAAAATTACACAAAATGGCTGCCCATGCAAATCGGTGGACAATGTCACGCTGATGCAGGAACTTTACAGTCGTCCAAATCAATATATTTTGTATGTTTTATTCGACATAAAAATCATTTGAAAAATATTATTTCCCGGAAATTGAAAATTATTTGCAAAACAAGCCAAAATAGTAAATTTAAAAACAAATGGCAATCGTGACAAATTTGTATTCTTATGTATAGATTTGCTCTTTGCAAAATAAGCATGAAAGGTAGATAAATAAATGCCTAATGCTGCAATTAACAGTGCAATCTGCAAAAGTAGTCTTAGGTTTAAATAATTTTCTTGAAGAAATTGTCTAAATTTTATTACAGAAAACAAAAGAAAAAAGCTTTAGAAAGCCATTTTTATTAGGTTAAAAAATTTCTTTAACACTATTATTCCGATAAAATAATGCAGCTTTAGATATAGAGGTAATAAAGTGGAATATTAGGGGTTGGTGGTTTATTTGGTTGACTGTGGAGTTCCGCGGTCGCGTAGCAACGCTCTTGATGTCTTCATAACCCACCACCGGCGCTGATTGGTCAGGGATGTTGGGGAGGGTTGCATTTTGCTCGTTTCACGCTGACGCGATTTACCCTAAATGCAAGAGCTTATTACAACTCGTGCGAATACTAGTCTACTTGTAACTTGTAGATTGCTATTAACGGAAAATTGCGATCGGAGATACGATTCAAGCTAAACATCAACTGTAGGAAATTACCGATCTGATAGGTATATGGAGGTTATAAAGTAAGACTGAAATATTCAAATAAATTTTATTTTTGCCATTTTGTGTCTAAATAAGAATTCTTGTTTAGAAAAGCAAACTTTTTTAATATCGAAATATTTGAGGTTACGTCACAAATATTTCTTTATATTTTCCAATTTTAGTTTCAACATAACGGTGCAAACATTTAAAATTAATAAATCAAGTAAAATAAAATTTCTGAATTTTCCTATCAAGATGAAAAAAATTTGATTTAGTGTTAAATGAACAAAAAATTTTCACACGACGCTAGCAAATCATTTTATGTTGCGTCAGGCTTTAAAATTAAATGTAAGTTCGTAATTTAAATGTGTAGTAAGAGGATCCAATTAATAGCCTATCTTTAGCACTTGCTTATAGTAACGTTGTTAAAAGCGATGTGAAGCGTGTGCGAAGGCGCCTTGAGTTAATTTATCCGTGGAACCTCAAATTGGTGAGCACACAAGGTTTAGCTGTACTTTTGCAATTCCGGAACGGTCTTAAAATAGAAGTCTTCCTGAACGTTTATTAATTGTTTTATTTTTATAAGAGGAATTTGTTGTTAACTTACCGTGATCGTCGATTCGTTTTCTCTTAATGCTGTTTCCGTTTGGATCGTGCTGTAAACCTAGTATTCCATTGATACTATAGGCTCCAGTTCTTGGTTCTGATAGTTGCGTTGCAGGTGCGTGCGCTATTACTGAAACAGGGCCGCCAGTTCCCGAACTTGTAACGTTACCTCCGCCACTGAGGGATTGCTGGTGAACTGTTTTTGCTTTTTCTGCTGCTTTATTCCTTACAATTCTGTAACAAACAAATTTCTTTTTAAATCTGCTCAAAGGACCAAAATAAAAAATAAAGTTACGCTATCAAAACATTTGCAGACAATATAAACTCATTTCTTTCTCTAATCCGTGCTAAATTGAGAATAATGTGCGTAGCAACCTTCAATACTAGGATAAATTTCACGAAATCCTTGACTAATATTCCAGGACTACTTTTAATGAGATTTGAATGTTGTGCGTTGCCGCAGCACGTGCCGTCACGCAGTGAAAGCGTGCGAATTTCTGGGGTCACGTGACTTATCCCCTATTCATTAAGCAATTCTTAATTCTTAAATATAACCACAAATTTAATCCTTAAAAGGATTTTTAGTTTGAAATCAACTGCCCAATTTTACTGATTGTTCTCATTTTTAAAACTAACCTAAAAAAATTTAATTTACATCAACAATATTAATATACTACTAGTATCACTATTATAAGGGTGGTTGTAGCCCTTTGGAAACTAATTTAAGGGAGTATCAGTATATAAATATACAGAACGATATTTCGTGTAGGTCACGTGTTAGAGTGATGTTACGAATTGATGTGGCGTATCTAATAGGTTCTTAATTCCTACCAATTTTTTTTATCTAATTAATCAAATCTAAATTTGGAAATGCAAAAATGACATTTTTAAGATCTCCAATAATAATTTAATCTACCATGTTGAATTAGTACTGTTTAATACTATTTGCGATTAGCACGAATGTAACAGTTGTCGAAGCTTATTACACGCATCACTAAGTGCTAGTCAAACATAAACAGCAGTAATGTTTTGATAATACGTGCATAATTACATTATAACAAATTCCCTTATTATTATACTCACAAACACACCACAAGTATCAACCGTTGTTGTACATTTTGTTGATTAGATAGCAGTGGTGGTTAAATAATTATAGTTTCTCTAGTAAATGCTGCTTGAGTTGAATTTAATTAACTATGTACGTACATAGATACACACAGAATTGTTTCAAGTGATTTATTTTGACGAAATTTGGATTTATTCCAAGTTAACAACAATTTAGAATTTGAAAATTTTATAAAGCTTTGAGAATCATAACCTCATAACTTGCAAAAACATTTATAAAAATTTATTGTTGACTCGAATTCAATTTACATTCTACAACTCTTTTAATTTTATTATAAATTTGCTATTTTGCAAACTATACTATACTAATTCTTAGCATCCACAAAATCGTAAAGTTAACGACCACATTTGCTAGCATTCACTTGACCATAACCAGCCGTAATGTACTGGGAAATAAGAAATCCTCTGGATTTACTTCTGAAGGGATCATCAAATTGGTCTTCCAGTTCAAGAACAAGTTAGTGAATAGCAAATTTCAGCTGTTTGCTGTTGAATTCTATAGCTCTGTTCACGTGCCGACTTCTCAAGATGGACGATGGACAACATTGCCAAAACACAAGCAAATCTAGCAGCATTCAAATTTTTATTTGGTTTGTCTTGCAAGAGTACAAGAAAGTGTAGGTGTAACAGTCTGTCGTGTAATATCTGGACTGGTGGTTGGTAATTAAAGCTTGGTATGCGCAAGACCCGAGAGAAAAAAAGAGAAGATATACCAACTAACAAACGCAGAAAAAAAGCGCAGCCAATCTGTAGCAAGGCCTTGTGACTGGAGCAAATTAATCTCTTGTCTAAACAGTAGTTGGGTTTCTACTTCAACCTATTCTTCAAAAGAAAATGATACTGAACCAGAATTATAAGATGAAGTGAAGCTGCATATTTTTTGTAGAAAGCACAATCTGACAGAGCCTAGCTTTATTTGTATTGGTAATGCAAGTATCTTAAGAAAGGCAATGAAGAGTGAAGCCCAACCTGCGTTCTTAGAAAGTTAATGGAGGGCGTCTTAGAAGATTCCTGTCTTCAGTCTTCATAATTATCTCTTTGAGAAGATTAATAAAGAGCAGAGCCTTATTCATTTTCAAACAATCGCTGCAGGCGACCACACTCGTTTGTCGTCGTTCAATGCAAAAGTTTTAAAAGCTTGTCTTCAACCCAATGCAGATAACGCAATTAATGGTGCTCGCTGGATGGTGAATGGAATTGTGATGACTGAGATAAAAATTAATGACAACAATTATAATTGATGGAGTGACCTTGAAATGAATGAAAGAAGTTGGTATATGTTACTGGTTGTGGTGATTGGAATTTCAAGCAGACAGGTTGACAAAAGGGTTCTTTCAAAGACCCCTTCGAGAAATTTTGAGCAACCATGGATTGACAGGCCTGAAGACTGACTAGTGGAGGATGGTTACGACCTGCACCTTGCTGATGGAGTGGAGCTCACGGGCAGTGAATCAGCAACTCCGTAACCGGCAAGATATTTGATACTGATCGACCCATTTGGTGAGTTAGTACTGTACGTCTTTACCAGTCGGGCGTCATGACACTCGTTCTGCTCTGCTTTTAAGTGCCTATTTTAAATATTCTTCTGGCCTATTTGACTGAGTGACAATGAGGCTTGGAAAAAAATTTCAAACTCGCAAGTGGAAGTTTGTAGAATTAAAGCTCTTAATTTCTATTCTTACCATGTCTGAAAAAAGACAAGATTTCATTCTCTTCTACCAAAGCCAAGTTTCCATGAAACTAACTCTATCAATAGAAAAAAAAATAGTGTCATTAGCGAATCAATTCACTCGTGCTGCCTACCTAATCTGAGAAATGGGTGTATTATAAACATATAGAGATGACAGAATATATTTTTAAGAGTCGACGGCTCTGCAAGCCTTTTTAATATTTTGTCAAAACCAAAAGAATTGTGAAGCAGTATCTGAAAGTTATAACCACGTAGGTGGTCAGAAGGTAGCTCTATCGCGATATTAAGTTATATTTATGATACAGAAGGTAGGATCGTTTTCATAATTTTTTCGGCGGTATTCTACAGCACGAAAAGCCTATAAATTGAAGAGTGCAGTATCTACAGTAAAGGCGCAAAGGTAAGCCAAGCACTTTCTTAGTTCAAAGCATCGAGAATTTAGTAATGTAAATATAAATGAAAATGACTGATCATTAAATCATTGAAAAATTGATAAAATCTAAACATTTAAATTGTTTGGGCCTATACAAGAAAAATAGACGGTTTTTTATAGCAAATATAGCAGATATACTTAATCTGCTTAAATTGCACAATTAACGCCTAAATAAAGGTGAGCCAATTTCATTTTATAGCACGTAGATACAAACAATCCAGTCAATTTTCCGTCTTAAAACGTGTTACGTAGGTGTCTACAACGAAGTAAGTAAACTTAAGGCTATTTAGCACACATTCTACAACTTTAATTATGATATAGAGGCTTTAACCTAACATTAACTGTCAGGTAAATTGTATTATCTCTGTTGCAGCTCCTTTTTCCCATTTTAAAGCCGCTTCTACTTGAAATTTATCTCGTTTTGTATGCATGCATACTATAATATTAAATGTTTCGTTCATCTTTCACGTCGAACAACGTATTATAAATTCTAAAACAACTAAAAATCTTCCTTTTACACATTAATTTTCAAATCTAAAATTCAGTTCGTGTTCACCGCGGCAAAGCTTGCATACATCAAAATAACCATATTTGCGTCACTGAGAGCTTATAGTTCTATCCACAAATATAATTTGCGGAACAATTACAGCACACAGGAAGCCGCAGTTAAGTGGCAGTACTGTACAAACATCCAATAAAGCAGTGTAAAGGAAAATAGAGAGCTTTAAAGCTTTATAAAGCAGTGCTACACTGACTCGCTGAGCTTTCTGCTGCTGTATTAGCGAAGCACAAAGCTCTGAATCCCGTAATCTAATTTGCAATGAGACTTATTAGTTTGCTCTGTGGGAGCTGCGTTTGTTTATAAAGTGTTTGAAGTAGCTCTCTCATTGATATTATGATTAATACTGCGAGCGAGGGATGTTTTTCTCTTTTTTTCCTGTTGTTTTTAAATCTAAGGATTTTCAATTTAAATTTGGCCTTTTTACTTTTAAAAGTTTTTTCTTTCTTTTTCTCATCTTTTTTTTAACATGAAGAGTTTCGTTAATGAAATGTATTCTAAGGTCAAATTAATCTTGCAGACGTGAACTTTTAAGGGTGTTATCCCAAGAGGTCGATGATTATTATCAGATGAGTGCTTCTTTTCAACATATACAGTGACATACGGTGTTTGTGTCCCTTTGCACTTATGGACCCCCTTTACATGTTTATTGAGATGTAATGATAATGTTAAGTGCATATGTGATCGAATGATTTATTTAATTATTTATGCAACTCATTTTTATGATTTTATTTTTGAACAAATAAATTGAACCTACCTACTTAGTTTTCAATTTGTTAAAACAATTATCAACTTGATATTAATTAAATCGTCAGTGTGAGTGATGTTTTTTAAGAATACAAGAGCGTATTCTTATAAGCAAAAAAAAATTTTTGTTGTTTCAATTAATGAAACATTTTATTGTTGAAAGACCACGCCATAGTTCTAAAAAATTTACAAATTATCCCAAAAAGAATCAAGTTTTAAATTTGACACATCTAAAAAGAAAACTGTAAAAATTAAGAACAAATTAAGCTCTGAATAATGTATTTTAAATAATAAAATAGGTCCTATGATAGATCCTTGGGTTACCTCATCTACAAAAGATAATAAAAAATGAAATTCTTTTAGATATCTATAGAAAACCTTGCAAATGCGTGGTTTAAAGGAAAATAATAGAAGTAAAATGACACTGATCTACTAGATCTCTTATAAACATTTCAGTGCAGCAAAGAACTGTACCCTTACAACACCGTGTAATGTGGTCATTGCATAATTTACAATAATACATGATGCTGCTGTAGGCCGTGAGCTAATATCTACACCAGCATCCTTTCAACTATTCTCTCCATCTTTGACACCATCAACCGCATCGTATATTAAGCATCTCTTGACTGAAAAGAAAAATTACCCTAAAGCTTCCTTTGGTTGCCTTCGGAAGCAATAGTGATAATCATCTTATGTTTTATCCTTAAGGTGGCTAGAGTAACAAAATCATAAGATTCATTACCTTCACCTGCTCGGAGAAACCTAAACTGTCTTTTTAAATCTTGCTATTGTTAGTCATAAGATTATGACTTAAATAAAAAACCACAAAGACATGGAACTTTATTTAGCTAATTATTAATTTTTAAGAAAGCCGGAAACGGACTAAAGAAGTCAAATTGATCAGTTTGGTAAAATGGAAAGATCAAAAATTAATGAAAACTTAACAATTTAAAGAAATCTACTTTTCAAGCTAAAAGTAGGCAAGTTTGGCTACCGACGCTAAATTAGCTTGTATAATGACAAAACACAGTATCGAATTTTATAGTGTGAACGTCAAGATTAAATTGCTTCGTTAGATCCGAGAACATAAATTGCCATAGGTTTGGTCAAAAAGTTGTAAGACTGTCAAGATTAGTTTTAATATCAATATCGCTGTAATTATCCATTCTGTAAGTACTGTTCAGGTTTCATCAGCAGTTTCGAACATCTTCTAGCAGTTTCTTTCAATTTTGCGTCAATGAAGGCAATCGTACCGTTTGGAGTCATTTCAGAAATACACAGCTTTACATATCTATGCAAATTTGAGCTAAAATATTTAGAAATTTAAAATTTCCTTAAAATGAAGATGTGTTGCACAACGTTTATACCCAAATCAGGAGATTTAGGAAATTTGCAAATTGGAGACCAATCACCATAGCATCTATCATACTGCAGAGTTTACGTTGGATTCTGGTTAAAAGACCATCTCGTTTAAAGATTGGATATATACAAATTGGTTTCACGAGCCTTGGTACTTAGAGAGGTAACAAGAGCTCTGTGCCGTAAGTCTTGATCTTAAGTCACGCAAGCATTCCAAAAGTCCTACGATCATTCAATGTTCATAAGATGTATTGTGGAAACTAGCAGCAATGTTCCAAATCCTCTAAACGAACTTGACAAAAGCAAACCAATATTTTGTTCAAAGCAAATAAACAAATCACCAAAGGTGCGATAAGCGAAAATGATTATGATCTTTACATCATCACAGTGCTCCAGTCTCCATGGAGCCAAAAACTGATAGAACAGCTGTTCAAGTTAATTATATACGACAAACCGCTTAAAGACTTCAAGGAGTTTTGGAAAAACAATCTTCAGTTCAGTACTTTGGGGAACGGCCTCTAACAAGCATGGTCAATAGCCAGCTTCCCTGAGACGATTACATTCGAGCTTTACAACTTCATGCTTACCTTTTTGCCTGCCTGTGGCTATCACGCAATAAAGGTAAATAGTTGAAAATCAGATTATTTTAAAAAAAGGTCAATTCATGCGCAGACGAACCTTTACTCACCGGAAGAAACATTGTACAAAATCCAAAAAATTTTCTTCCAAGATTCGAACATGCAGAAAATCATATTTTCGACGGAAACAAGAGAAGATTCCCCTTATTAGAAAAACTTATCAAGCTTTTTACAAAAAATCTAATTTTGTCCAAGAATCTGAATTTTGCACCAAACTTGATTCAGGCAAGAAAAATACATAAAATCAGATATTTTAATAGAGATTCCCATTGATCAAATCTAAGTAAAAAAGGACTTGATGAACTAGCATTCCAAACCTGCTCGCAAAAGAAAAATTCCTCGTTGTCTAAAATTATATTCAATCAAAAAAGTATGTTGTTGCAATTTTCATGGGCTTCAATTTCTTTTAAACTTGTACCTTTATTCATTTTATCTCAGCGAATTATACCCCATGGAAAGGCCAATTTCATTTTTTAAAAATTATCTTTATTTTTAAAACAATTACTAAAATTCTACCAATTTCGAGAAATACGTCGAGAATAATTTTTTTTTTGCAAAACCGAACAACCGCATCTGCACCAGCAGTCTTCGACTTTAAAACCCAATCTAACCAAGTAAAGACCCCCCGAAGTTCCATTCAAGTATCACATAAACATTTTAATGAAGTACACCACTTCTCGCATAATACCTAAAGTCTATTTTAATAGACATAACATAGAGTCCTCTGTATTGTGCTGCAATGACACGACCAGCTGCTCACATGAAAAGGGAGGAAACTATTTAAATTCTCAATGGGGTAGAAAAGGATGTCCCGTGAAATATACAGTAGCAAAATATTTGCCGTATTGAAGTGTCAACTATTGTTTGGATGCCTTTGTGTTGAGTTTAGATTTGTTAGAAGTGCCCTGGCTAGGAAGGTTTGTTATAACGTGCTAGTTTTCTGATGGGATTTTGGTATGTAATGCGAAAATTATTGGAGGATTAAAAACGATTACAAGGGTTCTGATAAATAAATATAAATAATCCTGGAGGCAGCGAAACAAAACCCTAGAATGGGTATGAAAACAATAAAAGAGTTTTAAAAACATGAAGAAATATATAGAATCGACAAAAGAAACAAAAAAGAGCAAAACATAAACAACCAAGAAACAGTTCCATGTTATTATCACAAAAGCTGTTGCGGTGGCACAAAAGCTTTCCTCCCGGTCGGGTGTGCTTGAAAGCTCGGCGCAGTAAACCGAGCGGCGCATTAAGCTCGTTCATTGAGCTTCAGATTATGGCTTCTTGTCCTATGGCGCGCCGCGGCCAACGTTGATGCAATTTTATACCTCCTTTACGAGCAGCCATCTTAGAGAAAGCTTTTTATTGCACTTTAGTTTTAAGACCGTACTGTTCAGAGATTTACAACTTTAGGAAAAGCTCTTTGAATATTAACGCTCAAATAATTGCTATTTGTAAATTTCTCTTTTGTTTTCTCCGAAAGAAACAAAATGAAATTATGTACAAATGATTCGGTGGAAATGTGGAGTAAATTATTTAATAATTCTGTCAGTGTTCGTCCTCCTAATTGAAGTTGAAAGTGTCATCCCCCAAGCTGTCGGGGTGCGGTATCTTTAAACGCATTATTTCACCGACTGCTCACACGGATATAACGCCCCTGATGCCAGATGCTCTAAAGATTACTTACGTCCCATTGCTCACTTTCTTTTCTAAAATAGAACTCGATGTCTGTTTAAATGTTTAAATAATCATTAATATTTTTATCCTTTGGGATTTCAACCCTTTTTATGCAGAAAAAGGTCTAAAAGGAGAGATTCTGAAAATAAACTTAGCTTGCATGTAAATCTGTTTACATTTTTATTAAATCGAAATTTAGGTGAAATGGGAATTCTAGTTGTATGCACTTCAATTTTGAGAAAAAAAACTGAAAAATCTACCTGAAAAAAGTTAAAAAAAATTTTATCTAATGGGAAAATTAATATTTTCCAAATTTATCAAATTAGGAAATTGGGCAATTAAAAATTGATATCTCACCTAATGATAATTAGGTAAAATAAGATAACATTGAAACACATCTCCACAACTTAAAAACCTTGAGAAATTCAAGATCTTAAAAAATGGGAAAATGAACATCTAGTGGTTGTCATAGAATAATTGTGATTCAAAAAGGAATTAAGTCTTTGACCTTCACAACTTTGTGTGTTTTGGAATTTATATTCAACGAGAAAAATTACAAATATCACCTGACCCTGATTATAACCTAAATAATTTAAACTGAATAACACAAAAATCTACTTTGCTGTAGCTTGCATATATTCATTTGTTTTAGGCTACTGAAACGTAATATTTCTAAACAATTTCGTCTACAAAAAAAAAAACAAAATGTTGACACATTAGAAATTTCTTTAAAACAAATAAATTTCATAAGTCCCATAAAAAACAATTGCTGAAGTTATTTGAAACAACAGAAATTGTTTAAAAGAGAAAAAACAAAATACCTGAAGTTTGTTTTTTGTTCAAGAGTTATGCGATAAGAGTTCTTTTAGGTGTTAAAGTGAAAAAGCATTAAAGTGAACCCAGCGAACAGCTGTTGGGAGAGCATAAACGAATAAAAAGAAGGCATCGATCGTGTGGCAATTTCATGTAAATCTGACAGTTGCCCAAACAAACAGTTCCTTGCCATTTTGCAGCATCGTCGAGCGGAGCGGATATCGGTTTGAGCTCGATTTCACGAATCTGAGAATCAGCCGAGCGTTCCGGAACCGGCTTTCTTCTCTTATTGATTTTCTCTCGCTCCTTTACAGTCATCTAGGAGTGTGTGTATCCTTCCATAAAGAAACCCTTCAGCCGTCTCTTTCCACCGCCTTAAATAACAAAGACGCAGCGTCGGGACGCTGCTGTAAAATCATCACTGATCAACTTTACTACCCCCTTCAAGGAGACGCCCCTCCCCCGGCGGACCCACTCGAGCGAATCGCGCTACGCCGCTGTTCTGTTTGCGATTGTGAGCGTCAAGGGGTGAATTTCTTGCCTATTTAAAGTTTTTAAAAGTTGGATTATGTTACGCGGTTTGAAGTAATTGGGGATTAAGCTTGGATGACGAAGCTCTCAGCTCTGATTCGGTAATTTAGAGTTTTATGAGTTTTGTGTTTCTTCTCATACTTGCTCATTTTTTATACTTAATGTCCTTTTTAATTTTTTTTAATTACCACAAGGCTCCCAAGATATCTTCGATGCATTTTCTAAACTCTTGTCGAGAAATTCCTCTTGATTGAAATCTACAAAAAAAGGTTTTGACAAAAAATCTTGAGAAGCAAAAAATAAATGTGAACTTTCCCTTACTTTTCGTCCGAGTTTTTCCTATTATTATCACTCGCAAAATTTTTTCTTATAAATTAACTAGTAAACTTCATTTGTTTACAAATATGAACAACGAGTAAACAGAATATGTGATCACTGACAAGTTTAGATAATTCAAACTGTATACAAAGTTAATGCCAGTGTTATCTTACTTTTTGCAGCGTTTGGGAAATTCCACTTTGCTTCCAACTATTGAAAATTAGTCATCTTTTGGCATTATAAAAGCCATTTACGTCAACATATTTGGAGATTTAAGACAAATATTTCTTGGAACTGGTCTGTACATATGGAGACGAAGGTCTCTTCTTAAACTTATTAGTTGATTTTTGCCCTCGGACTCTGGATAGTACTATATGAACTTGCTACCAAGAAATCACAGAGGAAGAACCGGAACGGATCTAAGAGATCGAAAGAGTTCCGGGGTAAGTCCTCAGAGAGTACACAATGTGAGACTTCGTAAAAGAGTTAAAGCCTGCAGGCAGATAAAAAATGCGAATTGGTGAAAATGTCTCTCTTATATTTAATGTTTTATTTGATGCAGCGCCAGCGGATTAAAACTTGAGAGCTCTTGCAATCTTTGGTTCATCATAATGTGTTACAGATCATAGTGGAGATTTTCTCAGCTTTGGATGTTGAGGCCGTATGAAGAATGAGCTAACGCCCTTCGAAGGGTTATACAGGGGAAATGAAATAATTGTGCCATCGTGACCATAAGAAAACTAGAACTGACTTAAAACGCACCAAGCACGAAAGTGCCTTAAGAAATTCTGTCATGGACGCCAAATACTCTAGTTTTTGTGTCCTTGAATTTGTTTTAATATCCCTGTCTAGATCGACATTGAGATCACGTCATTTATAGCGATTCCAACTTTTGCTGAATTAAGTATAATAATTGAAGATTGTCCATACCCGTTTGAATTTGCTTTTTTTTGGCCAAAAACAATAAAAATAAAACAAGAATTAAACGTATGATGGGAATGTAAACGATCAAGGCTTAACTGCTTATGCCAAGGCGAAGAACGCCCAAAAAAGAAATTCTGCTGACATAAGGGACGAGTTAGTAAGAACGGAGAGGTCAGAGTATTTTTGTCAATCACGAGAAGTTGGCTCTGCTTATTTTATAAACATATAGAAATCTGCGACTTGATAGTCGTGATTGTCTTTCTATCAGTTGGAGAATGTCAGAATGTTTGATAGCAAAAAGCATCAAATTTTGGGCACTGACATCTACGTCCTTTGGTAGTACAATGTTTTCAATGAAAATTCTCTGTGGTAATCTCGTAATGAAAATGGTAAAAAGTACATAATTCGGTTTTGACTGTTACTCAGAAACTTAGAGGTTTAAATTGCTGGTTCTTGATTCGGTTGTTGAATAATTCCTAAAGACTGTAAAAGGCATCGTCCGTTTACTTAATGCCTCCATTGATGATTTCCCAAAAGGAATGGATACGAGCAGTTAGAACAGAAACCTTTGGAAGCGTCTGATTTTCTATAGCTGTAACAAAATTGTTTGGTCATTAGTTTAGGACACGCTGAAGACACCTTGTCATGATTATTTGTCACCGTTATTTTCTGAGCCAAAACGATTTGGTGGCCACGTAAAGCAAATCAGGCTCTAAGTTGTTTTTCTTGTCTATGTCTATGATACTACACCTCTGTTCTATGAAATGAAAAACTTGAATAAAGTTTTTTTACTTTCGTTTGTTAAATCTTGCCTTCATCTCCATGGCTTAACGTAACTTACTTTTTGTTCTTCTACAATTTGGTAATCCTTCTTTAACAAACAACTACTTGTTAGAGACTGATACTGAGCACACCACGCATCATGCTGTTTACCTTAAGAAATTTTGCCAAATACCGTAGGGCCAGCCCTGGGGTTACATCTAGGTCAAAAAGGTCTAATAAATAAACAGACATAGTTTTATTGAAGATTCGCATTGCAAAACTACCTAAAAGTCTTCTTTTTGCAAGTAATTAAGCCAGTCTAACTTGACTAATATAAATCTGAAAATCCTAGAAGCCAAAAGGTCAAATTGGTCCAAAGACAAAAATCAGTCCACTTAAAAAATCAATTGAAGAAAAATTATGACCGTAGAATGTAGAGAAAACTTGTTGCTAGTTTCCAACAGTTGCACCAAGAGTTTTTGACAAAGAACACATACGCCATGATATTGAAAGGAGTTGCTGAAATTTAAGATTTTTCAGAATCAATCCGTTGTGTTTCAGCGATACCTGGTCTTTCCATTATATAAATTCTTTAGGTCATGTCTTCTCAAAATAAAATATCTCTTGGTTTATTTATTATACGTATAATGAACAGAAGCATGTTTGAGTTATTCTCCAAAAAGTGTAAACGTTAAGTTTGTTTATATCAAATTCTCATATTCTAAAATAAATCAAAGACATTTTGATCTATTATGTGTAATACTCTGAAAACCATCTAAAGCTTGCAAAAACAAATGAAGTAATATGTAAAAAGGGCAAATTCCAAAGTATAATAAAGAATTCATAAATGGTAGGGGATGATGATTTCTTAACTTGAATACCAAACTAAATTTATTAAAATTTTTTTATATTGTAACAATGAAAACACAAATAATATTTAAACATTTTTTTATGTCTGAATAATTGACATCGTAAAATACTCCTGCAAAAAATATACTTAATAATTATTCCTAGATGTTAGGTTAATAAAGATCTTTTTACGGTTTTTCCGTAACACAGTCAATTCGCGTCAATCTATATGAACAATTGCGTTATGTAAAATAAGAAATGGAAAATCCAAACGGGTGTACACGCAAAAAAATTTCAAGCGTGATAAAATCCCCCTTTTAGAAATGTTTAAACAATTAATAATTTCTACAAAAATCGTGTCTCATTTTTTATCTAAAACGTTGATGACTGATGGGATAAAACCACAGCGACACTGTTCCAGATGAGATCAATTTATTCAAATAAAAACAAAACAAAGCATTTACTACATAAAATTGCAATTGTTTCAAAGTTACAGCAAATAAGATAAATAAACAGTTGAAGATTCAAGCTTCAGTGAGCTTTTGTCTTGCATTCCTGTAGATGACTGACGACTGAAATAATCTCCGAAACAGAAGAAAGCATTTTATCTTTTAACAGGCAAAAACTTAAGATAATGATATTTGTGGAGTAAATATAAACCGGCAAAAAGCAAAACAGGATCGTTAGAAGTTGGAAAAACAGAGTTCTCTCTTTCTGAATCTCCGCCGTTCTAATTGCGATGACATAAAAACATAGCGCGCCAAGCTATTGTTTGGAGTAGACTTCCGCTGTTTCTACTCAGCATGGCGTCATGTCCGTTTCCGGTTCCCTTTTCCCTCCCACTTCTTAGCACGGGGAATTGCATTTATCATTTGGTTTATTATCGAAAAATATTAATCGTTGTTACATTTTATGTTTTTGGTAACGGAACATCTTTCAAGACTTGCTACGATTTATGCAAAGTAAATTCGTTTATTTCTATTGTAACATTGTTGAATTGACGATTGTTCAAATCCCTAGAGTCAAGTCATATAAACAACCCCCTGATATACCCCAGGGTAATTCTACTATATGTACCTTTTACTGCTGCTCTATCCCCCTTTATACCAGCTTTATATACAATCATGCTACTTATTTGAACACCCTTATTCTAAATTATTTGACACATTTCGTGATTTTTTTCTTCGATAAAATTTATAAAAATCCAATCACTTTGTGGGCGTACATACATTTTTATTGTTAGATTGAAATTTGAATGGGTAACATTTGTCAAACGACCAATAGCGCTTAATTTAAATTTAATTTTTAGGTTATAAATGAATCAATTTATCTTAACACATGGTTATAGCTTTTTTTTTTATTAGAAGTGACAGAAAATCATTTTAGGAAAAAATACAAACCCAAACAAATTCCAAAAAGAAATATATCTTTCATATGGAGTAGGTATAGTCGACCATTTGTTTGCATGAGGTATGCGTACGTTGCAAAATACATTAAAAGTACTTCCTTATGGTTTTTCATACAATTTTAATATTATTTCGATTTTGGCATTATTTAGACTATATCAGTGATGATTACAACAACGCCAAAAACGGTAAGATATTAAAATTGTATAAGAAAATCACAAGGAAGTGCTTTTAACATATTTCCCAAAATTTGGAATAGTTTGTAACGCTTCAATTAGCAAAAAGAAAGATTCCTGGGCTAGATATAAAATTCCAAACAATCTCAATTCTCAATGCAAATGACATTTCTCAATCATTACTATTAAAAAGGCAACATCATAAAACATTGAAAAGAGAGCTTAGTATAGCCTGCTGCATATTTTACATTAGAGGCCAAAAGCTTAGTTGCAGAAATCCAAGTCAAGTAGGTTGGACAAGTCAAAATAGATAAGAAATAAATGAAGATTCCCAATCAGTAGGTCATGGAAATTGCAAAACGGTTGTTTGCCCAAACTTTACGTCATCGACAGCTTGTTTTACATTTAGAAATCTGCAAAATG
This sequence comes from Ignelater luminosus, assembly GCA_011009095.1. NCBI lineage: Eukaryota > Metazoa > Arthropoda > Insecta > Coleoptera > Elateridae > Ignelater > Ignelater luminosus. Next base: position 17,990 of record VTPC01001680.1, read on the forward strand.
CGGGTTTACCAACATCTATATTGTATGTAGATATAGAGAATTGCGCAAAACCAAAAAATTGAGAATCGCTAAATGGCGCAATATAAGTTTGAGTTGCATCAAGTTAGTAAGATCGGAGAAAAAACCCCAATTTAAAAATCGAAATCTTGAACTCAACATGATGCATTTAAAAAAGCATTTGGATCTTTTCTTTTAAGTAATTAATTATTAGGATTATTAAAACTTTGTTTTAAAAGCACAAGTGTTTGTTGCTTTAGATACCAAAGCATGATCAAATCATGAAATAAGCCAAGCCTAAAAATAGAAATCTTGGACTCCACGTGATTGATTTCAAAAACCACACATTGTTTCTTTATTCTGCAAGAAAGCGAAGTACTGGTTCCCACATCTTTCATTAGTTAGAACCTTATGGGAAACATGGAGAAAGAACTACAGGTGTTCGTGTCAAATCATAAAATAAGTTTAAGTCTAACAGTGGGAATTTTGAACTCTACATGATTTATTTCAAAAACAATTTAGATCTTTCGTGACGTCTTGTACAAAAGCAATGATGCACTGAATCCCAATTCTTTCATTAGCTGGAACCTTACTGGAAAAAAAAGTTTTTTGGGAGCTTACGACGATTATCAAAATCTAACCAAAATCTGTTTTAGAACCGTAAGTGTTTGTTTCTCTAGGTATCAAGACATGGCCAAACCATAAAGTAGATCGAGATTTAAAAACAGAATTTTTGAACTCTGCGTAATTTATCTAAAAATTATAAAAATATTTTGATTCTTTATACGAAAACAATGACTACTGACTTTTACTTTTTTGATTGGTTAGGACCCTATAGAAGAAACGAAGAAAAACTTTATTATTGGAAACCTATCTAAGTTTAAAAATAGAAATTTTGAATTCTACATGATTTATTTGTTTTAAAGCAGAGATCTACCTGTTCCTTTTTTTTGATTAACTGAAACCTTTTGGTAACAAAAAAGTTTCTGGGAGCTTACAACGATTATCGAAACCTAGCCAAACTTTGAGAACTAGAAATGTTGCAAGTTTTCTTGTTCTACCATTTTGGACTAAGTTCAAATGTTGACAGTTAGCAGTGTTTAGCCAATTTTTGCTTTAGAAAAGCCAATTTTGAATAGGATATATTTGATATAGGATAGATTTGACTATCAATGGCTCAAAACTCCACGTAATTTCTGGTAATTGTTTATTTGGTTTTGAGCTTGCCTAAACTTTAAAATTTTGTAGAAATAAAGTGTCTTTTGTTAGAAACGTAAAGCTTGGGAAAAAGATTGTTGTTGATGTGTCATCATGATACTTGGAACTTTCAAACTAACTTCATGGTCAACATAGCAATAGGAAACTGTCTTTTACAAAGGGTTGTTAAATAGTGACATTAATTCTTGATTCAAAGCTTTCAGTACATACAGTTTGAAAACTATTAAGGAATAGGGAAGATAGAAGACCAACACGTTTGGTTATCTTCTTTTCTTTGGGTAAAAACGAGAACTTTAGAAAAGATGATAGTAATAAGGATGGTACAGGAGATAATGAAATTTCTGAAAATTACTGTTCTGGTATTCACATTCACTATTTAGGAAGCCCAATATTATCTTTTACCAATTTCAAGATCCCAATGGATAGCTTTAAATTCATTCGTGTCATATAAAAAAATTTCAACATGATGACGGTGCTTTAAATTAACTTCCTTGATTGAGATGTTGTTTTTGATTGATCACAATAAAGAGTCTTATTAAATTAATAGGCTTTGGTTAACATTTTTAAACTAAAAAACGTTTTCAAGGATTCAATTGTTTTATGAAAAATTATAGCATTTCTTAAGTTTCTTAAATGCTATATTTCGAAAGCCTTTTTGTTAAAAACAAATAGAGAATTGGCAACATTAAAAAGAAGAAGGAAAATTGAAAATCTTGAAAATATTTAAGAATGTCTGGCTAGACTTAAATTCAACGTTGCCACTTTGATCAATACACTTATACACATACACACACAGCATCTCCACCCAAGCAAATCAACCATGCTCTTTTCTATCCTTCCTTTTAAAATACCTCTGATCGTATGCTCTCCTTTGACAGGTTCCTATTACTTTCCGTACTTTCACTGATTTTTTCCAAAGCGTGATTTATATTTACGCCCACATCTTACGTATAGATATTTCCCTTTATGCTTTATGAAATATCACTTTATTTATGACTCTTGTAAAGTTTCTTATCATAAAAAAGGAATTCATTAGCAAATTAAAAGTTGTGCTAACATAAGGCAACATTCAACAACACAATCAATTGAAAACAATCGCACAATCATAGTCACCCTAAATACACATAATGTAAAGCGAGATAAAATCGAGTATGCTAAGGGCTGATTTGACACATTTAATTTGACCGGCCGTCCCAAGCGTGTTGTCCATTACAGTATATCAGCTAACCCCACTCATTTCCTACATTTTCCTACCAACAGATGCGATTGTTTTTATTATTATAGTAATATTGTTATTGTGTACTTACCTATTTATTGATGAAACACTAGGTACGTTGTCTTGTGAACAAATTCCTTCGGCTAAAAGTCTGTCTCGTATCTCCCATGCGAACATTGTCGGATTTTCCCTTTTGTAGTTAGCAATTGCGTCCACCACAGGTGGCGTCGCTACTTTTGGTTTCGATCCGCCGATTACGCCGGCCTTAAAACTACCCGTTTCATAATATCTGAAACAGAACATTGGAGTGCTGAGAAAATTTACTTGATTTTGGGTTATATTATCATGGCATAATTTTCACAATTTTTGGTCAATGTGAGAATTTGCTAAGATAACATTTAAAAAATTAACAAACCTTTTTAAGCAAAATTGATTAGTTCCATTTGTTGGATGTTTGAGAATCATCCATCTAAAAGAGTTCATAAAAAAATATGATTTTACTGTAGAAGAAAAATTAAAAATAAATTCATGAAGGTATGCGTTACGTGTTGTACAACCTGCCGGTACTCTACTTCGTCCAATAAAAAGAAATATAGATGAGCTGTATCTATAACACCCTTTCTGTGAATGTCTTAGATTGTTACAATTAAAGCAAATTCCACATATTGATATTTTCGGATAAACAAATGAAACAAAGATTTAAATTGACCCGTGGTCAACATATTGTTAACAGTACTATACCATTATAATACAGAAGATAATAAAGAGCTTCATAGCCCAACGTTATTATTTATCTTTGGCATCAAACTCAAATAGTGGGTAACCTAATACGCCAAAAAGCTAATTAAAATCTACCCATCCCCTTTAATTAATAAATGATATAATTCAGTTACTGGTAATATCAACCCCGAGTGATGCAAAATATGAATTCGTCACGCTGTGCCCACACATATATAACCGAATCACATTATTTCCCTGTAATGTCGTTATACCGAATTAGCTATAGGCTGCATTCTCTCTGTATACATAGCATATACATACTCTCTCTTTACAAAGGGTTCTAAAATACTCGTGGGGATAACAACGTAATATTTGTCGGTTGCATTTTGATATATCATATGACAACAAATAAATCAATCATCGAAAAAATTATTATTATTTTTTTTATCAGTTTTAATTAACAAATAAACTTGCATTCTGTATAATTAAATACTTGAAAATAAAAAAATTCTGTCAATTATACTAACCACTTAATAATTTCTGTAATTACAGGCGCCTGCATTATGTTAATGTTATAATATTTCTTTTACTCTTACATTCGATTGATTTATTAGGTTATATCTAACAAATTGCTTGAGAAACTTTCTTATAACCTGCTAATGTTTTATTTATTATTTACATTTTACTCTAGCTGCCAACCAGAAAGAGTAAAATAAAAATTTTATACTCTTACAGCAAATAAACCACTCGACAATAACAATAATTTATAAAAATTATTGTTGCACACATTTCCGTTATATATTTTTCTACCCCTCTTAATACTGCACTTGTAGGAAAACTTTTCTAGATCCCCTAGCGAAAATACAGCCTGTCATCGCAACATCAAACAGTTAAGCCAGACGCGGACGACTGCTATATGCAGTTTTCATGTCGTTTTTTGGGGCCACGTGTCTTTTCTCTTCCATTCACAATATTGAAGTAGAGCTCTCTCTAAAGTAATATTTTTGTAATAGAATTAAGTGGTAACGATTGTTATTTTGGCTTGTTTTGTGGTATTGTCCTCTTGACTGCTTTGTATTGAATTTTAGTAGCATAAGAGTCGAGTCTGTCATTCGGCTATTACTGATATTATTTCCATTTCCTCTTTTTTGCTTTTATAATAAAAAGTATTTTGGACGTAAAAAGTATTATTGATAAAAAAACAAAAAGAAGTAAAATCTACGTACCTAAAGATTTTGCCAAAAGGTTATATTTTAATTAGTTGATGTTACTATCTGTAGTTCAGGGTTTAGTTTAGTCTTCCTCCTTTTGCAGCAAATCACTGCTCTTTTAAACGGTCAAAAATAGGAATGTTTAAACTTCTACAATCTCCTTAAACTGAACTTTACTGATGAAAGGTTAGAATTCGCTCCAGAGACAATAAAGCAATTTAGCAACCTATACTTGTTTCTAAATTCTAAAACAAACAAAATAAAGAATATTTCGTTTCAGCAACATACCAAAAGATTTCCCAAATGGAAAAATCGAATCTACTAGAAATCAACTGTAACTACCTTTGTTTCCTTTTCTTCCTTTTGCTGAATTTGCTCACAGTTGGAAAATAAAAGTAAAAAAGATCACTTACAATCCTTGCTTTTAGTATTGAAGATCTGTATCTCGATCAAAGTTACTTTGCATCCCTAACAAACATGGGAAAACACTATAACAAATATAGGCTAACTTTAGTCAGCTCTAAAACCACAAAAAGCCTTTCTACTTTTAAAATTCGTCTTGATTTCTAAAAGATTATTTAGAGTTAGCAATCTAATCTCCAACTTGTCAAAATTTCCAAGATTAAAAAACAACTGTACAACATCTTGACACTAGATGTTAGTAATTTTCCACTGGAAAAACTCACTTTAGAATCGTTTTAGACATGGATCTACATTAGTAATTGAAGAAATAAAAACAGTCATGCGCCAAAATAACAAAAGTTTTGGCATTTACAAGAAGATCAATGGAGTGCAAATTCTGACCTTGGGTAGTTGGAGATGTCGAAACCCGATCTGTCTTTGATTTAATTTCCTTGGAAGATTAATGGAAGGTAAAGCCAGACCTATGTAATTAGCACTCTTGGAAAGGTCAATGCTTATCTTGGGCTACACGGTTGTAAAAGGTCCATAGCGAACCGTGATTGGACTTTAGCTCTCTTAAGAAAGGCTATGGAGGGCAAGTCCCGATTGTATTTCTTTTTTTGAAGGCTGATAAAAGGCAAAGCCTGGGGTTAAATCATTGCACGTTTACCATCAAATGGCGTTTTCAAGCAAAATTAACAAAGATCGATTTTAGCTGTTTCTGCTTTGAGAGGGTTAAAGAAGAGGAGCGTTGTAGCATAAAGTGGTCCGGCGTAAAGAGAACCTAGAAATTTGCTCTTTATTAACTGGTAACATTTCCTTCATCATGTCAAAGTGAATTATTCCAATCAGCTCTTTGCAGCGATGACGGTAGGAGATAGGCCTAATGAGCACCATAATTTGCTTTGGTTTCATGGTAGGTTTATCAGTAGCAGTCTTTACATAAAAAACTAACAAGAGGTCTTTGGTCTCTATTTAATTCGTCGTTTCTAAATAGCCAGTTTGGGCAAAAAAATATTGCTAATACATAACTCATTTACAATGAATTTGCCACGTTCTTATGATACAAGATTTCGGAAAAATATTGCTTAGCTAGTTTAACAAGTTTCACCATCTCTGGCAAAAAGTCTTATCTTGGTATAGTTTCCAGACTGATAATTTTCAGATGCCAAAGCATTGAGCTTGTAGATTGATAAGTTTTCCAGTTCATAATTAGATCGTGATCGTTTATTCAATAAGCCTTTAAATCATTGGTTTTTATTTCGGAGTTTTGGTTTTTGATATCTTGAGACTCTAACCTTAAATTAAATAATTGGGAGTTGCCACCTACTGTGTTAGGTACTATCGTAGTATTTAACACTAAACCAAAATCTAGAAGCATAAATTGTAGATATTACCGACTTATGTTTTTGGTATTGATTGCGAGATCTGGCCTTCAAATCCTTAGCTTGTTAGGGTATCCATTTTCTGGTAATGTTTGGGAATCTAGACTGAAGAAGATATTTGGGCATCCTGTATACGAACCCAAAAACCACCCATGACTAAAGGTAAAGAAACATTCACCTGCCAAAGAGATTCTTTTGTCTTAACTAATCAATTGCTATGTATTTTTATTGCTATTTCACGATCACAATTGACTAGAACTTTAAAGAACCTGAAATGCTTCCAAAAGTAAATGGGCCCAAATGAACCTATCTAAAAAATCTACCAACAAAGTTTTTCACATTTAGAGACCCCAAAGCGCAAAACGGTATTACATATTTATCAAAATATCTCTTAGCATCTTCCGAATAATTTAATGTTCTTTGCTATGTAGAGTCTTTACCAAATCACTTAAATATTATGTGTGCAAGTTTACAAAACATCCTGTATCTAAATAAAATATATTTCAAAATGTTAATAATTACAAAACGTTCAAAATATTTTGCACGTACACGACCTTGATTGTTCTTTTTAAGATTCATAATCTCAACTTCATTTCAAAGTGAAATTCGTTTGAAGAATTCTAGCTTGCGCACCTCATAACTTTCTTAATAATCATAATACCTAATCTGTTTTTGGGATTCACTTTACTAACTGCTGACGCAGATGAAGTGCAGTTACATGAAATCGAATTCATGTATCGGTGACTATAAAATGTAGAGAGCGGGACTTCCAGTAGTACAGAATACATTCTATAACAGTGCTAGTGAACGTATTGTAAACAAAACAATGTTGCAAAATTCTAACATAATTGTTATTGCAGTTTTAGTGTCAATTAAATATGGGTTGTGTCAAAATCAAATAGGTAAGTAGAACTTTAGGAATTATTAAAATTTCATACACAATAGTAATTAATTCATTATTTCAGGTCAAGTTTGCACCATTAAAAAAGCAAACGTAAAGGGCGAATGTAAATTAGTTCAAGATTGTCCAGCAGCAATAAAAGCTCTTTCTTTACATTTATATAATCTTCAAATATGTGGATTTCAAGGACCTTTAGCTATAGTTTGTTGTGAACCTTCAAATAATCCTCCTTTTATAACTAGTAGCACAACTACTATAAAACCTATTACTACTCCTAGAATGCAACCATCTACAGTCACCCCAATAGTAAGAGTTGCTCCTGATGATACCACCCTTGCTCTAATATTACGTGTTGGAGATAAAAGCAGAGCAAGTGAGTTTTCTACACAAAAATATTTAATTAAGAAGATTTAACAAAATTGTTTTAGAATGTTTGGAATATAAGCAATATGTGTATTCCTATCCAGTACTAGGAGGTACTCCAGTTGATGAATGCAAGGCCAAATCGGGACTTCCATTAATTATTGGAGGAGAACTAGCTAGATCAAAAGAATTTCCTCACATGGTAATTATTAATTTTGAGTTTGTCTTAGTTAACATTATTCTAAATGTTCTAATATTTTAGGCACTGATTGGATATAAAAACAAAACTAATAACGATAAACCCATGTGGTTGTGCGGTGGATCTCTTATTAGCGAAAGATTTGTTTTGACAGCTGGTCATTGTTTAAAAGATGCTACTTAGTAAGTATCAAAATTATTTGTACCCATGCTTCTTTTAATCTAATATCTTTATTTAGCAAAGAAGCAGAATATGTCAGAATTGGCGATTTAGTTATAGACACAAACAGTGACGATGCTAGTCCACAAGATTTCAAAATCATTAAAAGAATCAAGCACCCAAAATATTTCCCACCTTCAAGATACAATGATATAGGCCTTGTAAAGTTAGGCAGAGATGCAATTTTAGATTCCTACGTAAGACCAGCCTGTCTTGACATACAACCTACAATAAATCTCAATACAAATCCCATAGCTACCGGTTGGGGTCACACTGGACTTTATTCACCTTCAAGTAAAGCTCTATTAAAGGTCACTTTAGAATATTTTGATCAAGAAAAATGCAATACTTCTTATAAAAGCAATATTGGAATCAGTTTAAGAAAAGGTATAGTTCCTACAACTCAGCTTTGCGCTGGTTCACATAATGATACAAAGGATGCTTGCCAGGTAGATAATTTTGAAAATCTTTAAAAAAATATATTTGAGAATTTTTTTGATTTTAGGGTGATTCAGGTGGTCCTCTTCAAGTATATTCAGAAGACGTATATTGTATGTATACAATAGTAGGAATAACGTCGTTTGGAAAAACTTGCGGTGTTGCCAATATTCCTGGAGTTTATACAAGAGTTTATAATTATATCGAATGGATTGAAAGCATTGTTTGGCCATAACGGTAGCTAAGCGACTTTGGTAGGAATGAGAATTTTACAATAATATTTATTTTATTTATTCTAAGTGTTATAATAATTTATTTATTTGTATTATTTTTAATAGAACAGTACAATAAAAACAAATGAAATATTTCCCTTGTGCCCTTTCAGTTAGACAGAGGTATAAAATAGTTGCTACAGTAAGTTGATAAATCTTTTGAAATCCTGAAAATTATACCCAAGATTGTATAATCAATCTATCGTGAAATCAATGTCAAAACAAATTGGAAAAGTATGTTTCACGGTACACCATCAAAATGCCTGTGAAAATAATTTAAAAAACTTAGACTTTTTGTTCTAATCATCAATCAACGTATCCCGTTCTTCAAATAGGTGGCAAACTCAATTTGGGGACGACGAAAGTACTGGTTAACTATGGTATGTATCTGGGGGTATAGAGGGAAATGCAATCGATATGATAGGTTTCATCTTTATTGATTATCTCGACTATGAGGCTTTTCCCCATGAAGATAATTCGAAATTCTTCTATTTCTTTACTACACTTTATAGTGTGTGACGGTTTTTTACTATTGTTCTTCACATAATAAGATGATACTGTACCAAAACATCAGCAAATATTACTTGTGAAAAATCAACTCAGTCAAATTAGCCTAATAGTACTCATTTCAGACATCAGGGTTTTCACTATTTAAAAACGGGTCAGGTTTTGATCTTCATTTACTTTTTCAAAAAATATGTTTCTACCTTTTTGCCATCGTGCGTATTTTGTCAGACTGCGTCCTACCACTTTCTTAAGGGAGCTAACTAGCAAAACGAGTTGGAATACTACCGTCCTCTATTAACCTTTTGAAGAGAGTTAAATAGCAACAGGTCCAACAGGTCATTTGCGGTGAATAAAGGTCGGGTTACGTGCCCCAACAGGCTACCTGGGATGGCCAAAAATGCCATCTGCATTTTCTCGTTCTTCTTTCCTTAGTATAAAAACAAAGGGATGTCGACAAACTCGATACACTACTAAAAATAATTTGGTATGGACAAAAGAGTCACATACGTCGTATATCAAATATAAAACACTGAAGAAGTATAGCAAGCTTGCCCAAAAAAAAAGCGTGGCAGTGTCCAATTATTGATTATTATTATTATTCTTATTGGGATTACCTTACACTGCATTGTGAATTGCCGCCAGAAATCTGCAAATGGTATTTGGCGACTTCCAATTGTCCAATTTTTAATGAAACATAGAAAGGATTTTCCTAAATCAGCCAACCATTTAACAGTCACTCCTGAGTGTTAAGCATAAGAAATTTTCTAACGGACACCATATGATATTTAAAAGCTTTGAGCCCATTGATTTTTCTAAAAGAACTAAGATCGATACGAGTCGGGTTACGTCCTTTCACAGGCTACTTGTGGTGGACCACTGTTAGTCTTTGCCTTTCATTAACCTCCTTAAGAAAGCTAGTTTCAATAAGAGTTGGGTTGCTGCCTCTCGCGTCCCATCTGCAGTGGCAAAGGTCGCGCTTTGCTCTTCATTAATTTTTTTAAAGTCTTTCTATCTTAAGAAACAAAGGGATATCAATAAAGTCAGTACAGTGCTAAAACTTGACTTGGTATAGGTAAAACTATAGTAAGCTTACCGAAAGAAGAAAAAACGTTGAGTTGTTTAAGTCTTAGTTAGTATTTTTTAGTTTTGCTATCGAATACAGATTACTATTAAGACCTCCTTGCAGAGTCAAGTGAGATTTGCTTTGGAAATGATGCAAGAGGTTTAGAAATGACAGTGAGCAACTCTTCATTGTCGAATTTTAGTAAACCATGAAAAAGATCTTCAATGCATATCTACAGAAAAACTACAGCGAGCTTGCCGAAAAAGGGAAAACCGTTGAATTGTTCAAATTTAAATTAATATTTTCTATATTGATCATCGAAGGTTGATTGTTAGTAGAATTTCTTTCGGAAAT
>VTPC01001680.1:38262-50693 GCA_011009095.1 Ignelater luminosus
CCAATTAGAAAAGTTACAACGGTTTATATGTTTGGAATGATGAAAAATCAGAAATCATTCAGAACCGTTTCCGTAATATGAAGAGAACAATGCAAAAGAAGGCGCAGTTCCAAAAAAATCATTTTCTAAACCCCAGACAACCACACTAAGAAACGTGAAATGGAAAGGAAATAGCAAAACTCAGATTTGTCTACCTGATCTTAAGTTAGGGCACAGAATCATCGAAAGGCCCGACAAGCCCGTAAGATTTGGTAGGCTCAATCGATCCAATGTACACTTTTAAATTGAAACACGACTAGATTCAAGTTTAAAAAATACATCTCGGCAAGATGCGTACAGTATACCTGTCTAAGTCTTGTCCTACAAGATTCCATGTATTCGAGAAGATAGTGAAAACTTTTAGCAAATATTTTCGGCTTAATGATTGTAGGTATTAATGACCAGATCTTTAGGTCTTGGAAGATTCAACATAAATAACAAAGCTGTTACAAGCATGGAAATTCTGATTTGTTCTAGAATCTCGTTAAGGAAAGCAATGGAGGGAGAGATGCGATCCGTGTTCGTATTTATGTGTATTGAAAAGATTAATGGAGGGCAGTCTAACCTTCGACCACCGTAGTCGCTCCTTGAGAGGGTTCGTTTGTGACAATTTCCAATTTTCTCTGAACTTCCTAACTGTTCTATTTTGCCCAAAAAGAAATTATTGGAAAATTCCACAAAGAAGACTTGAAGGTGTCAAGATAAAGTCAGGAATTTTTTTACAAACTTTTATTGGTAGCATTGAATTAGTGAGTTTGAGACAATCTTCAAACTCAACTGAAAGAAATTAAAATTTGCCAAAACAATATCATTGAATGTATTTTGGTCTGTTCTATTACTCTTCCTAAATATTACGAAGACTAATCGCTGTGTATTAAGATGCCATTTAGCTATTTGCTTAATTAGTCGATTAAGTATTAATTAAGCATTTCTGAAACTAACTTGTCTGAATCTCATACTTTTATAAAGACACAAGCTTGAATTAAAACAAGCCAAATATTTAACAGTAACAATTATGTTTCACTTTACCTGGAGATTTTACGTGTGAAAATTAAAACCTTGAACGCATAGTAATGACATCATTAGGCATTTGACACTGTACCTTAAAACGAAACACAGTAAAAATTCACGAAATGTATATGAAAACAAAAATATCTACCTGTTCTGATTTTAAATTGCAAATTGTTTGCCGCCATTAAATATATTTTTGTTTGTTAAAACATAGTTTTTTTCGGAATAAATTTTAAATTTAAATTTATTGAAAATTTAACTGAAAGAATGGTAAAAAACGATGTTATGTATAACCATTAAATGTAACACAGTCCATTAAACTGAAACGAAAACACGAATGGTTTGATGTGAAAGAAACTTATAAATATATATAGGTGGTACTTAAAGTAGAGCATTTAAACATCAATTAATACCAGCTAAATCTGTAAAAAGATCTTCTGGAATTAATAGGCAACTTTAAAAACAAAATCACGACTAGTTTCGTGCTGCTTAACAGATGTTACTGCATTTGATGTGTATGCGTGTAAACCTGACTTGGAAATGGTATGTGCTTAATATACAGTAGCACAATTTGTAACCACAACCGCAGATTTCACACTGACTATTTTTTATTCTGTGGTTGGTTTGATATTATTCTGACATAAACACACATAGTTTTTATTCTTAACAAATTTTAACTTATACATTTTAAAAATTAAAGGTTTTATTGAAAAATTTATAAAATTACAACAAAAGAAGAAAGTTTTAAAATTGCAAGAAATAACATTTCGATATAAATATCTACAATAACAGCAATCGCATATTTGTGGCTTTGATAGTATAATCGACCGTTACAATTATATTGCATTTCAAATGCAATAAATACTGAAAAAAAGGTTTTGTTGTTACCTTATAAAATAGCGTTGAAAATCAGTTTACTTCAACGTGGATTTACAGTAGCACAATTATGAAGAAATTGTTAAATTAACGGAATTTGAAATGTATATGTAGATAATGTCATAATTGAATCAAAAAGCCTAACGGCGATTAAAAAACTTCACATTTTACTGCTTGGCGGATACTAATTTTTTATTCCCAAACTTTCTCCTATTGTTGTAGTGATTGGCGTTAAAAATGGGAGGGCACAGGAGCGCTTGCCCTCTTTAAACTTATCCTTTTGTCACTCACCTTTACTGAGTCATTTTATTAAAGTTGTAGCTTTACTCTTAAGATCAATAGTTAACGCACTCTATTATTATATTGCAACAGTTTGTAATAAATATCAAAATCTTTGAAGGCAAAGCAATGACAACGTATGTATCACAAATTGCAACAACTGTTATCGAGCAACATTAAAATTTAAAAGTTTATTAAACCTCTTTGCCTTATTATAAGGCATAGATGTTGGGTTTATAACTCAAAATCCAACGTCTGCGATGATTCTCGATCAGCTTGTCTAAATCAAAGGCACTAGCAGTAGCCCAATATTTAATCTCGCCCTCCATCAGGCTACCTGTAGCGGGCCAAAATTGAACTTTACTCCGCAACAGGCCACCTGTGGTGGCTTAAAATTCAGATTCATCCGCCACCTGGGCACCTGCAGTAGTACAAAATGAGGACTTGCCCAGCACAGGCTCAAAATCGAGCTTTACCGTTTACCAGTTCACCAAGTCACCTGAAGTAGTCCAAATCTGATTTTTGTTTCACAGGAATTGTTAGACCGTCTGCAGTAACCCAACTTTGAATTTTACCTTTTTCTAAATCAAACATTAATTCTGTCAAGCTTTCATCTATTCCTAGCAATAAAAATGCACCTACAGTCAGGCTTAATCACAATGTAAACAATTCATTCTGCAGTTATTAACAGCGGTATTTTCATCTGCAACTTCTACAGTTTTTGTAGGCAACAAAACAGTCACAAAATTTAGACGTCTTTGATTATTAGTTAAGTTTTGAGCTTTCCCAACGAATTAGCAAAGCGTTTCTTAAAAAGTCTAAAGTCTTCTTTTTTTATCATAATTAAGATCGAATCTCTATGCACTAAAGCTAATTCTAGGCAGGTAAATAGTCAAGAAAAATATTTGAACAATCACTTAAATAGGCAATAAAAACTTTATTATAAAAAAACTAAAAGACACTAGAATCGTCTCCATTAATTAAGAAACCATTACGGGATACTCCAACGAGCTACCTGCGGTAGCCCAAGATCAAGCTTTGTCACGGAACTGGCGACAAACTTGATGCGGCCCGAAAAGGGCCGAAAAGTTCAAAAGGTTCTGCAGGCCGGACGGCCCGAGAGATTCAAACGATGCGACAGACCTGTATGGCTCGACAAGACCGAACCGGATAAGTTTGTAAAGTAAACTCAAGCTTCGACCCGGGTCGCGTAAAGGCCCTACTAGAAAACCCGGCCCGTCTACATTCTAAAAGACATGTCGAACACAGGTCGAATTGTGCCCTCTCATGGTCTACTTGTCTTATCCATGAGTTGGGCTTTGCCTTGCATTGTATTTCTTAAGAGAGCTAAATGACAAAAATATTCAAGCTATATCCGGATCCAGAATTTACAAAAAGATATAGTTTGCACGTTTTTTTTTTAAATTCTTTGCCTACATTTTCTTTACTACAAGTCATCGTCAGCAAATTGAGATGACAAGGTGATATTAGTAGATACATTTGGATGTATATAAAGATATTTTCTGTCATCAAAAGGGTGTTTTAAGGTTTCGGTCCTTGATATCAAAAAAGTCTGACATAAGACTTATACTGTCTGAGTAAATCAAACTTTTTTTGTGCGGTTGGGTTTTCAAGCTTTGCCAAAAATGTTAACAAGCTTTTAACGATGGACTAAGATTGATTTTAGTCGAAATGAAGTTAGTTGGTCCCAAAGATCTCAAGTTGTGCAAAGTTCTAAAATCAGATGTTACTGGAAAGGACAATATAGTTTTGGACAAAACAATGATTCATTAAAAAAAGCAAACAGTTTTTGAAACTTGATTACTGAGCCAAAAGTGACCAGATGTAACTTAAATTTGTTAAATAATTCTCTTATTATAATCATTGTTTGTACACGACCCCAACCTTAAGATTAGCCGCCATTGATTATGCCTAAATGCCATATACAAAACTTAAGCTTTTTTGTTAAATAAAATTTTGGAATTTATTTTGTTTCTGTGATGATTCTAATTTTCTAAAGTTGTAAAAATATTTGATTGAATCTCTCGCCAAAATCCAAACGTTCAGCAAACTTTTTAGTTAATTATTTTATGGAGATAAACATTTCTTGATAATTCTCAATCATGAAGACAAGTCATTATATAAAATAACAATGCACAATAGGAATAAAGACCTTCTGTCTTTCCATAGTTATTAATTGGTAGCTAACTGTGCTGAAGATTTATTAAACAAAGCGGTGGGATATTTTAATAAAGTCTCATGCAACATATTATTGTTTTTGCAAAAACTCGTTTTCATTAAATATTTCAAGAATAAAATTAAACATTTTCAGAATTGAAATGTAAAAGAGAAACAATCCACCATACGGTGTGGCGCTTCCGAATCTAAAACTTTAGTAGCAATCTGTGTGTGCGGTAGGGTATAGTCCGGGTTAAATCATTTATCAATGTATGTAGCAAGTTGCAAAGTCATGCAATAGCTTTGGTGGTTACGGCAATTAGTGAACTTGAACTCGAGTTCATTACAAAAACGGTTACACAATGCACCCCTTTTTTATAAATTACAAAGACGCATAGTTTGTCCCAGTTGTTTATAATAAATAATTTGGATCAAATTTTAAAATCCGAGAAAATTTCGAAAGTGAAATTTTGAGCGAAAACGTATAAATAAAATAAAAGCGCAGGCGGATTTAAACTAGTATAAGAAAAAACTCCGCAAATAATAATTTATGTTGAAATCAACGCTGTTATTCAATTGTAACTCGTAAATCAGGTTTATTGCTTGCGGTAATTAGTATAAGCTTGTAATTGATTGTTTGAACCTTAATACTGATTTATTATTAATATCGAACCGTACATAAAATAGAAGGTATGTAGAGTAATAATTCCGTCCTTACAGGGCACGTCGTCGTATATACACCATACAAATATTTGTGTCAAAGGCCTCCCCAAAACGAAAAAATCGATGGCGGAAATTTATTGTTATGCACGATGTATGATTATGTTCTCTGTAATAAACATCATTAATTTTAAGTATTTATTTATAATTTCATTTGTAATAATAAATGGGTTATTCTCGGTTTGTTAAGCGAAATACCAACAAATTGAAAAGCTCACTTCTCTTCCTTTTATGGTATTCTGTATAGAAAATTTATTACCATTATCCTTAAATCCACTGTGGGATTCATAACTGAAGCGATATACGAACTAACGTTCATTTTTTTTATTTTTATATAACTAGTCATAAATATAAATGATAATATAAAGAACAGAACGAAAATAAAACCATCAAGTTCAATTCGTTCTAATGATAATTCCCATTTGAGTATTAAAAGGGAAACTTTTGGGGGTATCCTCAAACACGTGACCGGCACGTGATTGCTTAGGAGAACATCGTTGGCTGTTTGTGATAAAGTGCCTTTGACGTATAAAAAGTTGTGATGGTCTCATCATTCAGTTAATTGACTTCTGTTATTATTTTAATGATAAAGAATATTCAGGAAATGCAAGCCATTCCTCTGGTTTCAACAAATAATATTATACACGTAAGGCGCCAATAAATTATTTAAAAGAATTTAAGCTTGTGACTTGAATCTAAATTACAAAATGACTCTTCAAAGAAATTTGGAAAATTAAACAAATAATAGAAAGCACTCGATTCTCAAGTTTAAATTCCAAATTCATCAATATGATGGAGATAAAATTTTATCAATTGCTGACTTGATATGGAAAAATCAAAAAAGCCAACTGCAATGCTTTGGGCCTGTAACAATATTTTAGACAGTAACTGATCAGATCCAAGAGGAAAAATCTTCCACTGTTTGGCATGCAAAAAAGTCACAGGGGATAGATCTATATGACGGATGTTTCAACAAGATGTTGGTCTTGGTAGAAGATTTTCAAAACCTTCAGGTAGTAATCCTCGTTAATACAGTTTCTCGGATATTGAGAAAAATTGAGTTTGGACTTGCTCAGTCGTGTTTTTTTATTCTTGGTAAACTGAAACGCTTCTAATGTATCGATTGGACCTTATTCAAGATTTTTCAAAATTTACTAGAACGTTGACTTTAACATTTAACATCATTCCGACGGTGCGCGGTTACAACAACAAACAAAAGTTCAATTTATATGGTTTGACATTTCTACGGTGAATGAAGGCGAGAACCCAGGTCAATGTTCTACTCTGGATATTTCTGAAGCCACATAAAGTTTATAAATAATTGCTAATTTGATTTTAGAAAACAACAATTTCCTTCATGAAATATTTGTTTTGGACATCCCATCTAAAATGGTTGCAGATCGGCTCAATTACCATTATCAAGATTAGAATCTTCTGCTAGATTCTTGAAAAAATCGAAGATGCTTCAATTGCAATGTAATTTTGACAAAAATAGTCTTTCCCTCTTCTAGTACTCTATGTGTACAATTTATCTAAGGCGGATTCATGGTGGCTCTTGCCAAGATATTTGGATAGAAAATCTCGAGTAAATTGGACATCAACTTGCCTAATACAGATGAAGAAGAAATTTCTTGTGCCTTTTCCATGAAATTTCTAATAATTTCCTACACTTCCTTTAAGCGGACAAATTTCGTAGAACCAACCGGATGCTCGCAATAAAAGAACAAAAAGTGTGGAATTGACAGTGTTCGCTTACTGGAGAGCCTTAAAATTCTCTTGTGCTCAAAAGTCGTTGGGTATATTTCAGAAGTTGTTCAAAATAAGATCAAATCGATTTCAAAACTATTGGAAAAAATTCTAAAATTTCTTCTTGTTGTTTTTGGGAACAGACCTTATTTATAAAATTCATTTCTAAAAAAGGTTTTTCTTTTCTTCCTCTTGCTCTTCATTCTTGCTCTTACCAAACATACCAAATCCAGCTTTTTAGTATATAAACCATGCCGCCGGGCAGTAAAATTCTCTAATTTCCTTATGATGGTTATCAAAATTCAAGTTTCAGATTTATAGTTTTATCAATTTGATTCCCGAATCTTAGAGGAAGAAGAGAAAATTATATTCTTTGTGCACAGCTCATGAGCTCCTGAGAAAAATTTTGATTTCGTCTTATACATGTTTTTTGCTACTTCTAGAAGCCAAAACAGGGCAAGAATTAGAGATTGACTCAAATAGATACTTCAATTTTAATTTGTACTGCAATTTGATCTATGATATTCTAAATTCTTCCTGATTAATTTTAGATTTTCGAATTTTAGAAGTTACAACTTAATCTTCTCCGAATAAGTAATAAGAATTGATTCCCTACATGATATTTTATAATAACAAACTTCATCAAGTGTGCTTGATCTAATTTGTTTTCATTTTGGTTTATGACTTCACAAGTAATTAAATAACAAAATCTAAACAAACCTAAAAAATTATGCAAACTAAAATCTAGTATGTGTAATAGAATAATAAAGAGTCAGCAATTGTTTATGATTTTTATTTGTTTTTCTTGCAAAGCTAACGTGATTCGACATTATACATCTAAATGTGATTAATTGAGATTTACGTGTGTAACAGTTTCGAAATCTTATCAAAGTAATATTTATTTACCTAATTTAATTTTGTTTCTACAAAGAAAAACAATTGAATAGATTAAGTTCTATCAAGCAGGCCATATATTCAACACCTTTACAACCATCTGGTCATTCCACACTTATTGTCCTTTTTAACTTTTGACTTTTCTTTAAACGCCAACAAAAAAAAGAAAAAGAACATTCGAACGTGGTCTCTTTCAGTTTCTTTTGTTAAGTTTAAAAATAGACACACCACTATATAAGGACTTTTAAATTATTTACTAAATTTTTGTTCAAGAACTATTATGTTTGAATGGAACTAAATATTTTTCTATAGAATAGATCAAAAAGCGAAGTAAATTTCTTGAATCAGAGTTTTGTGAATGTGTGTGCACTCGACCAAATAATTTGTGTATCGCTCTATTAACACAAAAAAAAAGTTTTTCATGATTTATTTGAACCGCTGTAGTAGCTACCGTAACAAACTATGGGACGTGTCACAAGATTTTTATAGATTGAGATTTTTGAATTTATGCCACACTATCGGAGTTTTGATATGGTTTCTCTTTATTTTCCAATTAAGAAATTTCGCTCTAGGCGACCCGATTGTTTTGCGCCAAATCTACAATTTCGTGAAGGTTAAACATATTTTCACTTGAAACTTTCAATAAATTTTTGTTATCACGTAGGTGTACTTCGTATAACCCAATTCATCAGAATTAATGTCGAGCCAATTGAAAATGATTTCCTGCGACACTTCACCGCCTACTATCTAATCTAGATTATCGTGCAATACCAGAAGTGAGTGTCGAGCATTTCAATTCACCCCACTTGATATTTAAGAGCCTTTAATACCCAGTTTGGCTAATGTGTTGGATTATCACTGCCAGCCCTGCCCTAAAACACTCAACACATGTTATGATATTTATCTACTTATCAGATTACACAATTATATTGGGGTTGTGCGATGCCCTGCATTTGATCAAAATTTATGCAGCTAAAATACAAGTTTCATTAATAAAAAATAGAGAAAGAAATAGAATGTTTTAGGTGAAGTTTTAAAGATAATTCCTACCCATGGTTGCGGAAAATATTTGGCGGAAATGGAAGAAGCGCTCTCCGCTTCGCGTATTTCCACTTGGTCGGACATCTGTGGCCACTTGTCGCGACGATAAGGTTGGGATTATTCTAGATTTTTCTTTTATACCCTATTCATTGGAAAATTTGGATTATAGGTAGTTGAATGTTTTGTGGACTTTCTTATGAATAATGGAATCTTCAATATTAATTAATTGCAAAGACTCTCGCTCCAAAGTCTTTCATAATAGCGAAAGTTTTGCTGGCTTTTTATTTACCTGATAGAGTTACACTAAGTAAAACCATAGGACCGTTGCTATTTTGTTTCTAAATTGCAAACAACAAATCAAAGTGTGAATATGGTTTAGAAAAAATTGGATTAGATTCAATTAACGTTTTCTCTAGGGCCCTGATTGTTTTGCAATTACCCAAATCTTGATTAATAAATTCAAAGAGATTCAAAGAGCGCTTTTTCCTACCCATAGGGAACGGTCTTCGGGTTAAGTTGGTTAGCGTTAAATTAAGCCTAACCATATCATAGAATTTGGAATTCGATTAGGATAAGTCTAATTGTTGATTAAGGCCCTTTTATGGTTTTCTAAGAATTCCATTAGGTTTATTCAGTTATTGATAAAAAAAACCAGATTTTATTTAGAGGGTACACAATTTGAATTGTGCTTATTAAAACTATTAGATAATTATGAAAAACCTTTCTACCTTTAGTCTTGAACAATACCAAGATCGCTGATATAATTTCTGGTTTAAGAATTACTAAAACGAAGAAATTCTATTATCCAATAACGGAGTTTCAAATGTTTTGTTGGAAGGACTTCCTTACAAGGAAAAGAAATGCTCGAATGTACCTACCTACACAAAAAATTAAGTTTACCGTAGGAAGCCTTGAAAATGACAAGAACAATATACTTTCAAGGCAAATTCTAGTAAATCTATTTAATTCTAATCTCTTTGGGCATCTATTTAATTCTGATTTGCGCCAACTGTCATATTGGTGACGGTTTTCTATTCTACTTTATACCTAAGCGCTATAGGTAAAAATACCAAGACCGTCGGAGGTTATAGTTACACCAAAAAAGTTGAATTCACAACTTATACCAAACAACGCACAGTCCTATTTGTTTTGTTTCTTAATTCAAATAGACCAATCAAGTAAAAAATTAAAAATTGGCAGTTCATTCGTTTCTAACCTAACTTTTATGCAAATCTTAAGAATAAGAGATTGTCTAATTACGTTTCTTACACGTGTAATACTCCATCATGTTTTGATTGTAACGGTAGGCGGTTGTGAGATCCATTGCCGCTCCTGGTGAACGAAACGACAAAAGGGATGCTAAACTTGCGGTATCCAGATTGCTGATGTCACTGCACATCCACTCAAAATTTATCACCTTTTCTTTTATCGAAAAAACAAAAAAATAATATTTATTATCATTTGATTTTGTAACGTTCTTTCATGTTTTAATTAAATTTTAAACTTTATCTTAATATCACTGTTATCCCATTTTTTAAAAGAAGAGTAGTTTTTAGGTTATGTCTTTATAATGTAGCACTAATAATAGTTTCTTCTATTTAGTTAATTAAATTGTATTGTTTATTATACATAATATTATTATCTACAAGAATTCTAAGTTAAAATTAATAATATTATTACAGTCAACTTCCTCTTTCAAGATTTTATCACTAAAACAATAGAAAGATAAAACAAGTCCCGACGTATTAAATTGTTAAGGGATGAAAACCTAATTAAATAGTGTACTATATTGCTTGTTATTCCTTAAAGCGTATGACTAGAAGTAAAATCAGCGTCGGTATCCGTCGGGATGCTGGGGCAGACGCTTAAAAGCCGGACGCGGACGCGATGTTTGCAGGACTACTGAGCGGATAAGCGAGTCCTGTCAGTCCGGGGGAGGAGCCAGGATTGTCACAGCGGTTGGGAAGTTAACTCGGTAGTGATACACCTAGTGGCAGATTCCTGTGGGGTGGGTCAATTGAAGGTATAAACTACCGTCGATTATACAGGGTGACCGTTTGCCAGAAATCTCAACAAGATTTGAAATCTGCACAACAAACTTTCTTTGCTGCTACTACTCCGATTTAATTTTGTTCAAACAAATGAATTTAAATTCCTTTTTCTTCCTTCAATCAATGAAAAATATCTTTTTAAATAAAAACATCAAGTGCTCAAATTTTTAATTCATAAAAACATGGAAGAGATTCACTCGTGTAGGCCACTCGGTAAAAATAAAGATCAGAACTAACGCTAGTAGATTTTTCCGGCATTTCTTCAACTAACCTAATCTGAGGTCTACATTAGGGTCGGTCGGACGCATTAAGGGTGGTGTTTGGGCGCATGATCTTGCTAGATCCATCCCCCTGGTGAGGATTGGTGGTTTTCAACTACTTGATGGACGCTTGCGCTAATACCCTATTATTTTTAGAGAAAAGTTTCGTACTCCTCATTTAGGTTCCACTTTTAGATTCATCTCGAACATATACGCACACGCATACATGCATTCTTACCGGTACGATCGGTAGAAGCGCATCTCGTGTTTTCAATTGTTTTTAATAAAATATTTAGTAGATTCCAATAATTGTAATTCATGTTCTTAATTGAAAATAAAGCTAAATAAATTTGACAAAAAATTACCAATAATTTTGATTATTTAGATTTTGTAATTTATAATGAAAAAAGATTTTTATTATTAAACAAAATATAAAATTCATCTGTAAAAAAACAAAAGTGATAATGCCATTTATGAAACCGCCCTTTAAAAGAACAATCGAAGCAAGCGTGGGAATTTCAGAATTATGTTAGATTTGATCAGTAAAGCCTATCAATCTTGACTTCTATATTAACGTGTTTTCTCAGATTACGGAATACCAAAACTGATATTTTGATCGTATTTATTTTTTGTTAGTTGATAAAGTTTGGAATTTTCTTAAATATAGAAAGCACAATCAAAAACAAATTTTTTTCTTTTTTATATTTTCTAAGCAAGCATTAAGGATAAGCAAGATCTGCAAGATAGACCGCTATAAGCAGCTGATAATTTAAAGAAAAGCTTTACCCTTCAAAGATGTTGAAGCAAAAATACCAGATAAGATAAAAAGATCGATTAGACTTGTTAGAACGCTTCCATCGATTCTTCTTGTTTTGGACAACAGAAGAATTATTTAGACAACCTTTCTCTTGTCTTTTATTAAGAAATTCACAAATAAAATTATTATGATGATGGTCTTTCACCTTTCTTTTAAGGCCCAAAATTAATGGAAAGTTGTGCTTTCCCAAATAAAGTGTAATAAATAAGATGCGATGAAACAAATTGAGAAAACACCATCAACAAGATAAATAAGAAAGAAGAAAACAAAATACTTTTTGGCGATCAAAGAGTATTTTAATGTCAAGATTCAATTTGGACAATTTTGAAAAATCTTAAATTTGGAGAAAAATGAGAAATTCGATTAGATAAACATCATTTCTAGTTGGTAGCAGTCTTCGATGACTTTTCCAAGAGAAACAAGCTTTGATTTCTTGGCAAAAAGAGGATGTAGTAGGAAAACGTTGGCGAAATATCTAAACCTTAGCTTTTCAACATGGACACGTCTGCATTGCATTTT